>JABSTT010004199.1:0-23174 GCA_013339685.2 Hyalomma asiaticum | reverse complement strand
AAAGCAAGTATTTTTTAAGTACAGATGAAAAGTTATTTGCTTGTCTCATTGCTGTTGGTAGAATATTGAAAATCTTAGACCCTGATAACTGTAAAAAACGCTCTCCGTAAATATTCTTTGTTGGAGCGAGATTAAAATTTCCGCACGTTTCATTTCTGGTTGCTCGAGAGGACGAATAAAATATAGAAATATGAAAAAGGCAGGTTATTTTACACAATCTTGCAAACACACATGACCACTTTTATTTCGTGTATCAGATCATACGGCAAGATATTCATTGTGTTAAAGATAAACTAGGTTCATCGAATCGTGAATGGGTAATTATTCTCAGGGCATGTTTTTGAATTTACGCACACGTTCAAGGTATGTTTCGTACGAAGCACACCATGATTCGTTACAGTAAGTGGTATGTTATGGATGAGTAGAAAATATAGAATATGAAGAGTTAGTATCGAGATGATGACGTGCTTACGAGAGTGCATGGCATCCTGATGCAAGCTTTGTGGAAACTGCGCTTATTTGCTCTTGCCAATGGAGGTTTGAAAATGACTCCACCCAGGCAGCACGCCAACACAGTACTGATGTAGGCGTGAAGTCGGCCAAAGTCGGCAGCGATGTCGGGCTTAAGTCGGCAAATCGCGCTACTTTCACCCACATCTGCCCGATGATGACCAGACAGAATGGCTCAACTGTGGCGAAGCCACCATGGGTACAACTTGGCCAGCCAGCGTGGGCGAAATTTGGTCAGCCAGAATGGGTCAGATTTGGCCAGCCAGAATGGGTCGGATTTGGCTAGGTAGCATTGGCCGATGTTGCGGGCATTCAGGCTTTTTTGGCGTGTTGTCGGCCCCGCCGACATCGGGAAACCCCTTGCGCGACCGTTCACAGCCACTATGGTGTTTCTAGTGCTTACCCCACGTGTGTCGTGCCGTTAGGATTGCAAAAATTTTTATTTTTTTGTTTTCACATTTTTGAAGGGATATGAAGGCATTTTCGAACACTATGAAGTGGGCCAACAGTAGTTTGTGTAAATGTACCTCTCATGCATACGGGAAAGCTTTATTAACACAGTAATAAGTGGGGCTAAGTGGATCCTCTCTACTTTCTATTAATGCGTTCTAAACAAAACAAATAACACAACAAGAGAGGTTTACAGGGAAAAGCACTATTTCATTTATTTTGTGAACTCTGCATTGATAATATGCTATTCTCATGTTGCACCGTCGTAGTGGAAAAGCTTCGGCAAGGGTGGAACCTGCGGGAAAAGGTGTGAAAAGTTAGCACAGCTGTGGAGGACATCAGCACTATACTATAATTGCATGCAACTTATGTGCGACTCATGAACAAACGCGGAAATTCAAGAAATGCCAGAAACATCTCATAATCGGGCACTACTTTAGAAAATAACAAAAGGAAGTTGTCCTTTTAAATATATAATGAATCTAGGTTCAATATTCAATCCCCTGATCTTGGCTTCGTGTCGCTTTAGATACCCAAGAGAAAAAAAAGGAACAGGAGTAAAGGTTCTGTTGCAAAGTAATTTTAAAAGCGGCGCATTAGTTGAAACAGGTGCATTTTGCATTATAATATATTTTTGGCATGCACGGAAAGGAAAACATGTAGACGTGAGCTAACACGACACGCACCAAGGATGGGGTCTTTAGGCAAAAATGACCTTAAATGAGAAGTGCAGGGCGCATTATGAGCACATATTAGAGGAGGAACATCTTTTCAAGGCTACCTTAAAAATGCCTCGCGTGCCGAACTGCCGCACGTGTCCAACACCAAGGAGCGCGTGTTCGGTACCACGTTACCTTTAAAAATACGGGCAAGAAAAAAAATGTTATGAGAACTGCAAGTCACCACAAAATGGGTGTTTGATACAAGCACAGGATTAACTATATGAAGTAAAATTGCTTTGGGACAACGTGCGTAGGCTCTTTATTCGAAAATATAGAGCGTACGCCACTCACGACACAAAAATATATAAAGGTGGAACCGGTGGTTTAACATCGCAACAAAAAGTGCCAGGCCCCATTGTGAAAACTCGCCAGCAACTTAACGAATTTTGGCATCCGCTGTGCCCTTTTCGGCTGTGTGTCAGGAATCCAAATTCAGCGACGGCACTGTAGCCTCACCAAAAGGCGCAGGCTTGTGTTCATATACAACGGATGTCACAGTTGTGATACGCATTGTCTTAGGAGGTACACTGGCCAAGGAATCGCGCAATTAACTTGATGATCGATAAATGCGGTACATGCGCCGACACGTGCCCCGCCACGGTGGTCTAGTGGCTAAGGTACTCGGCTGCTGATCCGAGGGTCGCGGGATCGAATCCCGGCCGCGGCGGCTGCATTTCGATGGAGGCGAAATGTTGAGGCCCGTGTGCTGTACGATGTCAGTGCACGTTAAAGTACCCCAGGTGGTCGAAATTTCCGGAGCCCTCCACTACGGCGTCTCTCATAATCAGAACTGGTTTTGGGACGTAAAACCCCACAAAACAACAACAATGCGCCGACACGCGTAGACAGACTGCGTGCAGCCGTTGAAACTCGTTCGTACACCTTCCATGTCGGTAGCAATGCAGCCGCGACGAGAGAATGCAGCCGCGCGGAAAGTTCCCCGAAAACGGCGCGGTCTCCCCCTCCGAAGGGCCACCAAAAGCAGGTTCAGAACGACATTCTTTGCAAACTGTAGGTGCGCACAATGGACGTGCAGGGAGGGGGCCGTGACGATGGTGGTCAGTTCGGGAAGGACGCGCGTCCCCCCCTTCACATACTTCTTTTTTTATTTTTAGTTGCTGCTAGCTTAGCATGTGCTAGGCTACGTATAGGCAGGACATGCGCGTTTTTGTTTCTTTTTTTTTGTGGTTGTCGCAAAACGTGGAAGACAGCATTTCTCCCGGGCAAACATTTACGCACAATGGTGGGGATACCCGCCGGGAATGCATTTGCTAAGTGCAGCCTGGTGCAACCTATGGAGTATACTCGTATGCATGTGTTCTCTTGCTAGCTAGCTACCTGTAGCACAGGATTTCGCAGAGGCAACCACCCACTCTAGCTAAAAACGCGAGCGAATGCTGCACTGCACGCAACAAACGTAGCGAGGACGCGCGGCGCCGCCATTGTGCTTGAATTTCTGGCATTTTCTGCAGCGCAGGAAAGATATGCACGTGCTGCCTTTCCGCACGACAAGAAATACTGCGATGACTGTCTCTACGTGCCCTTCTTTTGCCCTTATTGATTATAAATAAATTAGTTGTTAAATATCAGAATACGCACATGTTTGCTTACATCAACGCCATAGTCTCACACGAACGTCAGTGATAAATACGACACACTGCACAGAGCATGCAGTCAAGCTCGATAAATTCTGCTCATCTAAGTAGTACAACGTAACCGATGGCCGATGTGTAAACGAATTCGAAAGGTACGGAAAGAACACACTGACGGTCGTTACACACAAGAAAAAAAGCAAAAGAGGAGGAATTATACAGAACGTCGTGGGCGCATTAAGGAATCAATGGCCCATTGTATCTGCGTGGTATAGTATAGAGCATGGATGTGGAAAAGGGCGGTATACGTTTACCCGACCAGTAGACAATCATTCTTTTCTGTTGCTGGGCTTATGCGAGCTGCGATACATGCGTTGGGCTGTACTGCAGCTCCTTTTTAAAGGAATGCGCTAGTATCACGAACGCACTGATGACATGTAGTGGAAGGGCACGTCAACAACAGCTTGACTTAGGCGAGTTTATACTGTAACCATGCAACAACATATGAAGAAACTAAGGGACAGAAGAGAAATGTTACTTTCAGCAATTTTTTTTCATTGCATGCTTGCTGTTTTTATATACTATGAAATACGCAGATCGCCGGCACAAGAACACTGTGTGATCACATACACTCTAGTATAACTAACCAGAATAGCTCTCTACATATCAATTATAGGTGTGTGCATTGGTTCGCCACCTTTGAGAAGAAAAATGCTTGCCATATTACTGCTTTCTTTTTTCCTTCTTGCTTTTTTTGCAAATGTCGTGGGCTTGAAAAGAGCACTTCATTTGAATTTGGAATGCAAAGGGATCTATGTATTTCATGGTCCTCTCAATATAGAGTTAGCACTAGATCTGTTTTGTCCCCTCGCTGTCGCGCTGTTAGCTCCGTATACCGTTCCTTTGCATAGGTTGCTAAATGTCAGTATATAGTATAACGCCGGTTGCGAGAGTTTATCTCCGCTTCAGCGCACCAGAAAGTTTGTGCTAGATCTTTTTTATCTCCTCGCTGTTTCGCTGTTAGCTCCGTAGGCCCACTCCTTGCATAGGCTGCTGAATGCCAGTAGTATAGCAGCGCTTCCGACTGTTTATCTTTGCTTAGCATATCATTGGTGGTTATGGAGATCGATGTAAGCACGAGCTAGTTCGATTTCTGTGAATTTTAATTTTCTGACATGCACTGTCAGATAATTTTCCACCATGCTTGTCGATCCTTCTGGCTAATGTTCACTATTGCGCCTGCGCATTTCGCAAAGTTCCTTCGCAAAGTTCTTTGTGCAAAGTTCTTTGTGCACCGCATTTCGCAAAGTTCTTTGTGCACCGTGTTTATAAAAAACAAAGCCCGCGAAAAGAATAGTATATGCTGTTCAAAACGCACACGCGCTATGTTTGGGCACGTTTTCTTGAAAAGGAAACAACAAAACACGTTCGAATGGGAAATTCTGGAAGCAGACGATCCGCAACAAAAAAAGAACACTGCTTTCCTTTAGTATTCCATCTAAAAATTAATGAAATGAACGCAAGAACCATTATTATATAGAACATTTGATAATTCTTTCAGAAAATACCACCACGAGATTCTGACCACGTGGTCTAGAAAAGGAAGAAAAAGAAACGCGTTCGCAAGTAAATTCTTGAAAATCGAGGGAAACAACAAAAAACATTCATTTTACTCAATCTAAACAAGTAAAGAAAATAAAGCAGGAGTGCTTATCATCCAATACCGCGTTCCGTAAATCACTTAAACGATATTACTAGAAACAACGGACCACGTGGTGCTGAAAAGAAAAAAAAATGGGCAGAGAATCCGCTCGCGGGGTGTGTTCTGGAAACAGCAAATTCACACACAAAAGAAAACAACACCGCTTCCCTCACTTATTTAAGCTATGAACGGAAGGTAAACAAAATAAACGATGCACAGGCGCTTATCATCTGTAATAACCTCCATGACTCATTCAATCGATAGCACTAGAAGCAACCGAACTAGCGGCTTCAAATAGAAAAAAAAATAAGATGGGTTGGCGCATATAGAAACTTACGGAAGCAGACAGTGAACAACAAAAAAGAAGAGCACTGTTCTCAATCGTTTAATCTAAACGGGAAATAAATGAAAGCGCAGCACTTATAATCGAACAGAACGTTTTATACTGCGTTCAAAGGCTAACACCACAACAAATCGAGCACGTGGACTTGGCACACTAAATTTTCGGTGCAGAAAAGGCACGTCAAGAAAAAGCTACTTGTTTTCTCTGCTTGAATTAAAAAGCTTACGAAATGGAATAGAAAACATTATCATCAAATAAAACCATATCTAACAGATTCAAATGATAACACTCTCGCGTACAAGCACTTGTGTTCTTGCGCCCTCTTTAACCGAGTCAATACATGAGGAGATTTAATGCGTTGTTAAGGACTCGCGCAATCTGCGTTCGTGGCGCCATCTCTCGGTTGACGCGACGAAAAGAGAGTGGGATACGCGACAGTCGTTCGAGCACCCTTTGACAGGTGCAGGTTTATCAAGGAGGCTATAAGAGTGGTTTAAACAAGAATCCATAGCCTCTCCTCCCTTGATGATATTTGCCGTCCCTTCCTGACTGAGAGCTTACGTTGCTTGACAACTGACAGACAGCAACTAAATCGTGTGCGTGTGTCATGTTGCTGCTCTGGAAGGCGTTCACGCATGCGCGTGAGTACTGCACAAAATGTTGGATGCGTCTACGTTCTCCTTTGCAACATCACTTAGTAAGCACGTCTAGTTTGTTGCCTCTAGTTTTAGGGGCGAAGCTCCTTAAAGCGGCACCCGTTCGTCCCTCGTCGTAGTCGTAGTCGTAGTCGTAGTGCGTAACCAGTCTTACGCTTTGAGCTCCAAGGTGGTGCCGGTGGGAGATTTCTCCTGTGCGTTGTTGAACAATAAAAAAAAAAATTCGCAGCGTGCGCGTTAACTAAAAGCCGAATTCTTCTGTCTCCCATTCCCCATTAGCAGCCATTGGCATGTTCCAGTAGGAAACGTTAGTAGAAGTGTTAAAAGCCGACTTCTGCTGTCTCTCATTCCCAGTAGCAGCCATTGTTTACCTCCAAGGTAGTGCCTGGTGAGATTTCTCCTGTGCGTGATTAAACAATAAAAATTTTGTTCAAAACGCCGTTGATTGATGAAATAAACCAACGAAAGACGCCAGATGTTTTCTAAAAGCAAAACGAAAAGACGCCAGATGTTTCTAAAGCAAAACGAAAAGACGCCAGCTGCTTAACGAAAGACGATGGAGAAAGTGCTGCAATCGACTTTGGTGGCATCACCGTCTTGATACTGTACCTGGAACCAAATCTTCCCATTGAAGACATCAAACTCTTCATCGACAGAGACATGTGTATATACGACAAGTCGAAACCTTTCATGCTCGTCGGTGACTTCAACGTTGACATTACAGACCCCAACAAACATTGGTTGATGCATCACATGTTGTTGTTGTCATGTGGGGTTTAACGTCCCAAAACCAGCTCTGATTATGAGAGACGCCGTAGTGGAGGGCTCCGGAAATTTCGACCACCTGGGGTTCTTTAACGTGCACTGACATCGCACAGCACACGGGCCTCAACATTTCGCCTCCATCGAAATGCAGCCGCCGCGGCCGGGATTCGATCCCGCGACCCTCGGATCTGCAGCCGAGTACCATAGCCACTAGACCACCGTGGCGGGGCATGCATCACATGTCAGAAAAGTACGGACTCAAATGCATCTCCTTTGAAAACCCCAACCCAACCACCATCAGAGGCACCTGCATCGACATCGTCTTTGCCAACTTTCATCTGCAACCAGTGCAAGAACCACTTAGCTTACATTTCACAGACCACAAAGCGGTCATAATGAAAGGACAACGGAAACCAGCAATAAAAGTTTGATAAAACATTTAATCAATCGTTTCACGTCATTTTTATCGGGGAATTAACGGAAGTAATTAACGGAAGAAATTTCACGGTTTAACCGATGATTACTTCCAGGAGCTTCGCCCAATCTCATCATCATTCACCTCGTGGATCTGCCGTCAATTTTTTTGTCGCCCCTTTGCACCCGCACTGTTTGTTGAAAACACGTACGATTACCGAACAGGCATCCTCGCGCAATCGTTTGTCCAGCGAACCCAGAATAGGGAATAACGTCAACCGCAGTGAACAATAGTATTTCCTGTCAGCTAAGACACACCTACGGGAAGGAAGAGATTACAAGGGCATAACAATGAATTACGTTCCAGTTTTGTGAAAATGACAAGGATTCCAAAGCAAGCAGGTGGGCCGTTGAAAGCATGTCAGCCGAATATTTAAATTGACCTGGAATGCAAATAAACGAGGGCGTTGCCTTGAATAAGCGCTTCTCAGTTTTCTGTAATGGGCACGCAGAATGTACATCAAGCGCCGGACGCAAAAAAAAAGAGCGAAAAGCAACGATGTTTGCAACATGAGAAGTGGCCTTCCAGTTTCTGCCACAATTATTCGCTAGTTAGCCTCGAAGTCCTAGCCAAGGGACGCAATGAATGAAACTGTCTACAGCTTTCACGCCAGTAACGTCTGACAAAATGAGAAGAATGTATTTTTAATGGCGGTCTGGTACCGCAAGAAGACAAATTTTGGCGGGTATACTCTGTGTATAAATTTTTATGCATATATTTCTTAGGAAATAATTTCCTAAGAACAACATTTCGCGACAGGTTCCGTCTACAGCCGTTTTTGCCCCGCCGCACGCGTGCGGAGGGCCAAAAACGGCGTGCGGAGCGGCGTGCGGGCTGAGCGAGTATAGGCCCTTAGTTACACCTCCATCGTCATTGTTCTCGTAGTCAAGAGTCATACTCTACAGGCTTACTGAACACACTACATCCAACTCCCTAAAATGAGAGAGGTCTTTGCAGGTGTGATAAAAAAAAGCGTGCACTGAGCAGGCTTGGAAGCAAGCTTAGCCGAGCTTAGCGATCATGGGCTGAGCGGACGCGGCGGTGATGCTCAAACATGAATAATAATGACACTGCAAGGTCCTAAGCGAAAAATAAAAACGGAAACACACCCAGGCACAGACACTCAGAACAACCTCAACACCCCCGCAGGGGCGTCTGTTTCTGCTGGCGTTTGGTGTGTGGCGACACCACGAACCCGAGCCAACGGGGGGGGGGGGGTTCAACCCCCTCCCACGTGTCGCCGTGCATGGCTTAGCCGTGTCCGGGGAAAAGGAGATCCTGGGGGATGAGCCGACGCCGGGTGATAGAACCTTTAAGGCCCCCCGGCCGAGGCAACACACCACTTTGGATCCGGGTTCACGTAGACGGCGCCCCTGGGCTGACCCACCCAGGGGAAACCGGCTGGTCGCCTTTTCCCATCTCTCTCCTCCCACATCTTTTTCTTTTCTATCTCTTTTCTATGCTGTCCTGTTATCTCCTCTTTTCTGTTACTTCCTAATTTTCCATAGGGGGCTTGGGTTAGCCCTTTGCAAATAGCCTACCTTGGCCTAGGCGCATTGGGTTATCGCAGGAATGTACGGCTGGCGGTTGCAGGCTTCCGGTATTCCGAATCAGGTAGCGTCCCCTTGTTTGGCTCCGTGGTGGGCGGCCGCCATTGCTGCTGAAATAAACATTCCAGATATGCATAGAGCTGCTTTCCCCCTCATATCTGATCGTGCCGCGTCAAAGCGCACACGCACCGAAGAAATAGCCATGTTCAACAGATCGAGAGACATTTCCACGATATCATGTTGTCAACAGTGAGAAAACTGATAAGCAAGCTAGAACAGTGTCCCCATTTGTAGTATCCAAAACTCTAACGAATACCCTAGGTACTGGCTATAAGGCAACCAAAATGGCTAGTGGTGACCTGGGCCCGTATTCATGAAAACAACTTACGACAAAAAAGCTCTTAAGAGAAAATTTCAGCCAATGCCGCTGCTGGACATATCATTAGAGACGCTTCCCGACCAATGGCAAAAAGCACTTACGAAAGAGAAGTTTTGTGAATTCGGCCCCTGCTTCTGGAAGTAATTGACAAACATCAGTTCCGAAAGTTGAATGGTCTTGTCAGCTTTGGTGATATCCCAATCACTGTGACACCTCATAGATCTATGAATTCTGTGCGTGGAGTTGTCTCTGGCATAGACCTTCTTGACCTGACAGAGGCTGAGCTTCTCGAAGGATGGCAGAACGAAAATGTAACTCATGTACAAAGAGTAGTTATTAGAAGGGACAACAAGGAAATACCGACAAAGCACTTAGTACTAACATTTGCCTCGAGTGACCTTCCAGAGACCATTGAGACTGGGTACACAAAAATATTGGTCAGGCCATTCATCCCCAACCCACGAACCCACGTCGTTTCCAATGTCAGCGTTTCGGCCATGGCTCTCAGAGCTGCCGTGGACGACCTACCTGCGGAAAATGTGGAGGCCAAGATCATGCCTCTGACGCATGTGAAGAAGCGCCTCACCGCACTAACTGCAGCGGTGCACATCCCGCCTATTCTAGATCATACCCTCAATGGCGAAAAGAGAAGGGCATTATTAGTCCGCGAAAATATATCCTTAAAGTCCGCGAAAATATATCGTTTAAAGAAGCGCGAAGTAGGTGCTCTCCGTTCCACAGAACATATGCTGCCGCGCCGCGTCAGGGGGCAGCGCTGCACCTACCCCCATCACTTGCCAGGCCTGCAGTCAGCACTGGCTGTGGCGCCCCCCTCCCCAGTAGAGGCAGCAGGTAAATAGGCTGCATCCACTCATCCTCAGAGACCGCCGACTCAACTGACATCAGGTCCCAAAACCTCGCCTCACCAGGCGAGGTCTGCCGTGCATAATAAGAGCCCGCTAGTGCGGGCTCCCAGTGCCTTTCAGACGCAATGCAAACGTGTCCGGCAACAAAGGTGCTGGAAGCCAAGGGCCAGTGCTCCGACGCTGGGCCCTTGCGCAAGAGTCGCTCTCAATTCAGCGTGTCTGGCGCCTCGCAAGAGGCAATGGACACAACACGTAGTCCGACGGCGCAGCTAGCGCCGAAGGAGCGGCAGGAGTCCCTCGACGGCTCCATAAAGGGAAAAACCCCAATTGCAGGGCCTCGTAATGGCTCTGTAATCTAAAACAGCTGTGTACACACAGCATAAAGCGAATTGTAACATGGATACACAAATAATACAGCGGAATGTCAGAGGTCCTCTTAGAAACCTCGATGATATCCAGGAACTCCTACACAAACACCATGCAAAAGTGCTGTTTTTCCAGGAAACGCACCTCAGATCTAAACATACAAACTTTCCCCGTTAATATATTATATTTAGTAAGGACCGCAACGATGCTACCGCATCATCAGGCGGTGTCGCTGTAGTCGTTCATAAGAGCCTAGCATGTCAGCATTTCCATCTGCAAACCGAACTCCAAGCCGTGGCAATTCGAGCTGTTCTCCTCAACAAAACCTCTTGTTGGGCGAGTTGGTACATTCTTGAAACCTAAAGGCACCGGCGCAACCAGACGACACAGAAGGAGAGACAAGGACACGCGAGCGCGGGTGTCCTTGTCTCTCCTTCTGTGTCGTCTGGTTGCGCCGGTGCCTTTAGGTTTCTCCTCAACAAGCTTATCACAATTTGTTTCCTTTACATTCCTCCACAGCTTAACTTGCAGAAACATGAGTTAGTCCTTTATAGACCAACTGCCACAACCCTATCTCGTCTTCAGCGATCTGAATGCGCACAACAGCTTTTGGGACGACACGCGCATTGAACAGTTTCTTTTTTCTTCAGGTTTGTGTCTCCTAAAGAGAAGGAGCCCACCTACTACAACCTTGCAAACAGAACATATTCCTCTATCGACCTGAGTATCGCTTCCCCGTCCATAGTGTCAGAGCTTCATTGGGAGAGAGAGAGAGAGAGAAATAAGGAAGGGAAGGCAGGGATGTTAACCAGCCATGAGTCCGGTTTGCTACCCTACACCCTTCATTGGGATGTTATTAAAAACCCCTACGGGAGCGATCACTTCCCCATACTGTTGAAAACACCAAAACAAAATTACCCCCCGCCACAAGCTTCCCGTTTGAAAGTTGATGCAGCAGATTGGGGAAAGTTCCAAACTCTTACTCTTATTATCGCCTGGGTGGAGATGTCTTCTTTATCAAATCATAGGGCCCTTGAGTGCTTCGCAAAGTTGATAATTGACTCAGCCACTAAGTGCATTCGTGAATCAGGTGGATTATCCAGTAGGCGTTGTGCTCCGTGGTGGAACGAAGAATGTAGAAACGCGCGTAGGCAGCAGAATAGAGCGTGGAGACATCTTCGCGATCCTCGTACTGTCGAAAACCTTGACAATTTCAAGAAAATTAAGCCGTAGGGCAGGAGAACACGCCGACAGGCGAGAAGAGAGAGTTGGCAGAACTTTGTATCCAGTATCAACACTTATAAGGACGACGGTAAGGTTTGGAATAGTGTTATTAGGGTAAGAGGACGACCAACACATTCACTTTCTTTGGTGAACACTCAGGGAGATGGCTTGGAGGACCGAGCGAACTTCTTAGGTGCACATTTCGAGCATGTGTCCAGTTCGTCGCACTATTCTCCTACATTTATAAGATAAAAAGCAGCAATCGAAAAACAAAAATTAAGACGGAAAAGCACACGAAACGAGCCATACAAGTTACAACCTACCTTTATCTCTAGCTGAGCTGCCTGCAGCGCTCACGAATTGTAACCAATCTTTTCCAGGCTGTGACCGCACATTGCATGAAATATTAAAAAACCTGCATACTAAAACAAAAAAAAAACTCCTTCTTTGCCTGTACAACTCTATATGGACATCTGGCGAGATCCCGACTGCTTGGAAAGAGGCCATAGTGATCCCTATTCTGAAGCAGGACAAGGACCCAACATCTGTATCGAGTTACTGGCCCATAGCGCTAAGAATCTGTATTCGAGAAGATGACAAACCGCCTTCTAATACATTTTCTAGAATCTCATAATGTGATTGACCCGTACAAGGGGGGGTTCCGAGAGGGTCGCTCCACCACAGACCGTCTCATACGCATAGAGGCGGAGATGGGCGAGGCTTTTGTCCAGAGACAATTCTTTCTGTCTGTAATCCTCGATATGGATAAAGCCTATGATACCGAATTGCGATTTGGTATACTAAGAGATCTATCGCACATGGGCGTGCGCGGTAATATGCTAAACTTAATAGAAAGTTATCTGTCCAATCGAATATTCCGTGTTCGTGTTCGTTCCGTGTTCGTTTTACCCAATCATTTGTCCAAGAAACAGGAGTGCCAGGGGGAAGAGTCCTTAGTTGCGCTCTTTTCATTATAAAAACGAACTCTTTGCACTTGTGCATCCCGCGAAACATGTTCTATTGTACTTATGTCAACGACATACCAATTGGATTTAAATCGTGTAACCTTGCAAAATGTGAACGGCAGATTCAGCTCGGTCTGAACCGAGTGTGCAGATGGGCCGAAGAAAATGGCTTTAGCCTACACGCACAAAAGTGTACCTGTATTCTCTTCATTAGAAAGAGGGGCCTTTACCCTGATCCTGATATTGACTTGCAGGGTCACCGCATACCTGTAAGGGTGGAACATAAATTTCTTGGTTTAATACTAGACAAGAAACTAACTTTTGTTCCGCACATTAAATATCTAAAGTGCAAGTGTTTAAAAGCAATGAATATTCTAAAGCAGCAATCACGTACCACATGGGTGAGTGAAACAAAATGTGCCCTGAATTAGTACAAGAGCCTCGTATGGTCACGCCTGGACTATGGGTCCACAGTTTACCACTCTGCTTCTTCAGCTGCACTTAAAATGTTGGACCCTGTCCATCACTTAGGCATTGGGCTTGCCAGAGGGGCTTTCAGGACAAGCCCCGTGGAAGCTTGTACGTGGAATGAGACGAATGGTCGCTTCACCTGCAGAGAGCATACTTAGGTTGAAAGTATTTTTCAGAGTGAATGCAAAGAATGAACACCCCGTATATCCTGTTATCAACGATCTATCCAGCTCGCAACTCTTTCGCAATCCTTCTACGCTGAGAGTACCTTTCTCGCTGCGTGTGAGGGATGTGGCGGAGGAAATGGGCGTTGAAATCCTCGAACATAACATAATGCCACCACCGGCACACTTCCCACCATGGAAGTGGTAGGTTATCCACACTGATTTATCCTTTCTATAGGTTACAAAACGTGCTGCGCCGTCACAAATTAAAATGCAATTCTTAGAACTACAACACAGATATGCTTGCCCCGAGTTTTATACCGATGTGTCCAAGTCTTCTTCTGGTGTTTCATATGCTGCGGTTGGGCCGTCTTTTTCGGAATCCGTTGTTCTGCACCCGCAAACAAGCATATTACCGGTGAAGCATACGCATTCCTTTCAGCAGTGAAACATATTAAGTGCATAAAAACGCCAAAATCGGTTATCTATGCAGACTCTCTCAGCGTTGTGAAAGCTCTGATGTCTCAGGAGACATCGGAACTCCGTAATGGTGACGCTGTACCATATCTTGTGTGGCATGTATGCGTCCAAGCAGGATGTAGTGATTTGCTGGGTTTCGGGCCATCGGGAGATTGCTGGTAATGTTTTGTCTGACCAACTTGCCACGCCTGTTGAGCCAAATCCCCGTGATATCTCCACGTCCGTCGTAGCCTCGGATATGAAATAGTATATCCGCAAATGCATCCGTACACATTGGCAGCATATGTGGGATTACGAATCATGCAATAAGCTCCATGTAATTAGGCCACGTATAAAAAAATTGACGGCCGATCCACGAGGTGAATGATGATGAGATTGGGCGAAGCTCCTGGAAGTATTCATCGGTGAAACCGTGAAATTTCTTCCGTTAATTCGCCCGATAAAATTGACGTGAAACGATTGATTAAATGTTTTATCAAACTTTTATTGCTGGTTTCCGTTGTCCTTTCATTATGACCGCTTTGTGGTCGGTGAAATGTAAGCTAAGTGGTTCTTGCACTGGTTGCAGATGGGTTTTGCCTTTGAACGCTTCTCCAACGCGAGCAGTTGGTATTTCTCAATCAAGAAACTCGCTAGGAGACGCTGCCTGCGCCAACGTTGTCTCTGGCGTTTGCCGGGGCAGTGCCGGGGCACAGGAGAAATCTCACCAGGCACTACCTTGGAGGTAAACAATGGCTGCTAATGGGAATGAGAGACAGAAGAAGTCGGCTTTTAGCTAACACTTACACTGCTACTTCTACTAACATTTCCTACTGGAACATGCCAATGGCTGCTAATGGGGAATGAGAGACAGAAGAATTCGGCTTTTAGTTAACGCGCACGCTGCGAATTTTTTATTGTTCAACAACGCACAGGAGAAATCTCCCACCGGCACCACCTTGGAGGTCAAAGCGTAAGACTGGTTACGCACTACGACGACTACGACGAGGGACGAACGGGTGTCGCCTTAAAGGAGCTTCGCCCCTAAAATGCTACAAAATTCAACAAACCGCTTTAAACAAGTGACCCTCTGTTGACTTAGAATAGGCCACACGTACGAAACACACTTCTACCTTTTGAGCGGTGGGGAACCTCCCACGTGCAGCAAATGCAGTATGATGATGATGATGACATGTAGCGTTTATTGGTGCAAGGGCCATTGTTTGCCAAAGAGCGCCATTACAGATGAATTGATTCAAGCAGTGACCGATGAGTTGAGATGGTAATACGTTGTATGGATGTAAAGGGGCCTAAAATCAAGTTGCTGTATAGAGGCGTAAAACATACTTAGCTAAAATTATGAAGGTGGCGGGTGGGGTGTTCTATGAATGTCGAATGCATGGTTAGTGATTACTGAGCACGATCCATCCTCAAGGTCCTTGCGCTCAAATGCCGGGATGGAAGGTGCTTTCCAGTAAAATACCGCAGCAACAGCCTCTGCTGAGAGGGCGCGCTACAGGTCACCTGGATAAATGACGTTAAAACTCCGTATGTCTTTTAAAGATGCGATGATTGATTGATATTTAAAAACAGGTTCGTTGCCCAGGAACATTAAAGGATCCAGTGGGAGATTCACACGTGTGGGAAGTGGAAAATGCTTTTTCCTCTGAGCCTCCATTTCTTTTCATTCTAAGAGGACATGCAGTACAGTGAGTGGCTCATCACATCTTTGACAGACAGGTGAGTCGCCACCGGAGAATAAGAATGCGTGTGTACTGTATGTGTGCCCTATTCTGAGTCTGCAAAGTGTAACCTGAGTGTGACGTGTCTTTGATTCTGGTGGCGAACGGGCGAGATGAGGCTTGATGACGTGTAGTTTATTGTTTGTTTGTTTATCCCACAGACATTGCCAGTAGGTCCGTACCTTTTTCTTGATAAATGGATTTAGGTCCATCACGGGAACGGCCATTGCCGGAGTGACAGCGTCTGTATGGGCATGCATGGCTAGCTTGTCGGCCAACTCATTTCCCCTGATATCACGGTGTCCTGGCACCCAGCACAATACGATTTCTTGAGCGGCTGCAATTGCGGTGCACAGCATAGATTACAGAACCACAACCACAGGGTTTCTGAATCTGCTCAGAGATTTTAAAGATTTCACTATACTTAAAGAATCTGTATAAATGACTGCCTTTGCTATGTTTAACTGCTTGATGTGTTTAACGGCAACCAGGATCGCATAGGCCTCTGCGGTGAAAATACTTGTGCATGGATGTAGGACTCCGGAAACCGAAAAAGATGGACCGATCACCGCATAAGATACACCAGCGCGAGACTTCGAAGCATCTGTGAAAAATTCCGGGCAAGGGTATTTGTACTGCAATTCCAGGAAGTGCACGCGAATATGTGATACAGGAGCATGCTTTGTCACATCTACGAAGGACATGTCACAATCGATAAGTCGCCACTGCCACGGAGGGAGCTCGACTCCTGGAGGCATAACAGACAATTCCTCGAGTGACAGGCCCATCTCTGCAGCAAGACGTCTTTTCGCAGGGAGTAAGGCTCTGTCACGGAAGGACGGTTCTCGAAAAGTTTATGGTTGGACAGATTGTTTACAGTATTATGTGTGGGATGTTCAGTGTTAGCATTTACCTTTATGAAATACAGGAATGCTGAGTATGACGCTCACTGTCCTTCGCGTCTTGTTGGAGTGTCGAGAGCTGGAGGCGGAAAGGAAAGAACACTTTGCTTTAGCATACAAATACCTTGCCCCGCCCCGCCACGGTGGTCTAGTGGCTAAGGTACTCGGCTGCTGATCCGAGGGTCACGGGATCGAATCCCGGCCGCGGCGGCTGCATTTCGATGGAGGCGAAATGTTGAGGCCCGTGTGCTGTGCGATGTCAGTGCACAATAAAGAACCCCAGGTGGTCGAAACTACGCCGTATCTCATAATCAGAACTTGTTTTGAGACGTAAAACCCCACAAAACAACAAACAAAACAAATACCGTGTACAACTACATCCAGCACTTTTCCTAGGCGCCGACCCGCTATTTGAAAACAAGGCAGTCTTTAAGTTTTAGGGGCGAAGCTCCTTAGGGTGTGGGTTGTTCCCTCCTCCGTATGTATGTAGCCACCTCTAGTTTAGTTTATGAATGGCTCAATAGATGGCGTTGCGTGTCCAGGCTGTACCTCTAGTTTATGAACTGCAGCCTGGACACACAATGCTACCTCTAGTTTATAAACTTGACTCCCCGAGTGTCCGGTACATTCAAAACTCGATTTAACGAACCATCTAATCCCAGAGCACATGCGAGCAAAGGGCAGAGTGGAGGCCAAGTTTATTGTTCCCGGGTTGAAGTCAGCAGGCATGTTTCATCCCTGTATGTTCTTTTTGTTTCCAGTGTGGATGATTGTTTCTGTATGTTTCCGCGTTCCTTTCCATGTGCCAGTTGGTATGCGGGGTTCAGTTTGTTTAATGTCTGTATGTTACAAGGGGTTTGGCACTGACCTCTCTCTCCTCCGCCAAGTGTGCAGCAAAAGGAGAGGGGGATGTAGGAGGAGTGCCCAGTGTGAAAACTCTTATTTGCTGTCAGGGATTCAGGGGCGGAGCAACCGCTGTTTGTAAGGTGGCCCCCCGTCCCCGTCAGAGAGGTTGGAATGCTAAAGGTTCGGGAGGACAGAGCGGATTGTGCTAGACAGGACACCTAGCCGGGTGGTGGTTCTGGTCGCAGGAGCAGCGCTATGCACTGCTCGGCTCTGCCGAATGGAAGCGATGGTTCCACCTAGGTCCCACCAACCGAGGCTGCTGTCTATGTATATATACCGCGTTGTGTGTAAAAGTCAATTTTTGCTTGAGTGAGAAAAAGGCTGTTCTCCATCCTTTAAACAAAGACAACGCAACGGACAGGCAGTAGGGGCAAGACTTCCACCCATATTTTTATTTCGCACCCATCCTACTTCTGTTCTAATAGGAGTAAGACAAGTAGGAAGAAGGAGAAAGTGGGAACCGAGCACAAGTTCACCATACCAAGTCACTTTACCTCCTGTTCGAAAGATTACTCCCCCTCTCCCTTCTTGCGTGTGACTAACATCAGCAACTACTTGCTCACTGGAGCTCACCACTTGCTCACTGCTCTTCACGCACTGTCAAGAGCTGGTACGAACGTTTGCAGACTCCCGTCTTCTCCTCATCCGAGCCGGTACAGGGCTTTCCCCGTTCTCCTCTTCCCTTGCCTGTCCTGACTGGGTTACGTCACATCGTGTCAAAATTTAAGCCATTTCAAGATTGCGACTGTGGAACCGCTACCCTGATCAGCACGTCTTGTTTGATCCCTCGTCGCTGTGCATCCGCGCTGCTGCTTGTAACCAAGTGCGATTACCGAACCGGTGTCGTTGCCCAATTCTTAGTCCAGGGAAGGCACAACAGGGAGGAGCATCAACCGCAGTGAACAATAGCAGTTACTTTCATCTGAGGCGCACGTGTTGCGATAAATTAGTGGGGCATAATAAAGACGGGTGTCTCAGTTTTCCAAAAGCACAGCGATTGCAAAGAAAGCAGGCCGGACATCGAAAGAATGTCAGCCGCATATTCAAATGGTCGTGGACTGCAAGGAAAACCAGAGGGTCGCCTTGAAGAAGCATGTTGCAGTTTTTTGGAATGGGCGCAGATAATACATAGCAAGCAGTGCGTGACACAAAGAAACAAGGGAAAAGCGAAAAATGTTTGTATCGTGACAAGTGGCCTTGCAGTTTTTTTTTCTCCAAGCATTCGCTACTTACTTAGCCTCGAAGTCCTAGCGAGAGGACGCATGGAATGAAGCTGTTTACTACTTTCATGCGAGTAACATCTGACAAAATAAATAAGAAGAATGTATTTCTCAGTGCTGCCTGTTACCGCAAGAAGATATTTTTTGGCCAGCACTCTCTGTATAAATTTTCTGGATGAATATCTTAGGAACGTTGTATATAATATCTCATGTGGCAGTAAATTCTAAAAAAAACCCCTTACATTTCTCGCAAACAGCAGCAGTTATATCACTGCTGCTTCATAGACACGGGTGTTTCAGTTCATCATATGGTAAGCCTGTTACATACATTCTAGTGTCTACTTTTGACTAGGCGAGCACGCGCTATTTCTCTAGGCCAATTAACATATGTGTTTTCTATACAGTACTCTTGTCCCTACTCTATCGCTTTCACGGCACAAAGGTTTAATCACTACCTGTAATTCCTCTCCATAGTTGCTGAAGATTATAGATGAAGTTGCTGAAGTTGCTGAAGATCCATAGTTGCTGAAGATGTCGTCCGCTAAACATATGCTAATGCGATACTTATTATAGCTGTTAACTGTTTATCGTAATTTTGTCTAGTATTCTTTTTGAAGCGATCTGCGTGCCTAGGACTACGAGATCCTGCTGACGCTTCTGATGTTTTCGTGAGTAGCTTCATTAATGTACTGTAAGCTTCTCGGATGGAACTTATATGTTACCTCTGCATTTCAGCCGCTTTACTTAAACCTCCTCGTTTGATGACAAAGGATCTGGACCTTGCCATCTACTGATACCACGAGCTGCTCGAATACTAAATATAATCGACATTTGATGAAATTTGCGGGCGGCTACGTAGTATTCTCCGGCCGCTTTTCTGCGGCACGCGCCGTGTACTTATTTCATGAAATCATCAATATTGAGGCAATTAGGAATAAACGGCTGACCAGTATTTCGTGAACTCCTGGCACGGGGACGCGTCTTTTAGCTGAAGAGACCAGAATACAGTTCCCCGGCCAACATGTAGTCCACTGGCTACTAATTTATTGTTGACCGTCAAATATTTCATGAACCTGCTTTCTCCTTATTAAAATCTCTAACCAGGGTCTGCTGGTGAAACATTGTCTCGTGCTGCAATTCATTCAATAAGTGGCATCTATAGAATTTCACACACTGCTAGTTGTATCTCGCTGCCTGTAGCAATCAGAATTTTCAGTCTCCTGCCTCCTACCGGGTCTCGCTTATAAATCACCTGCAAACTACTGTTCTATTAGAGCAAAAGAAGTGACTTTCCACACAGTAGCACTTCTCTAATGTTCACAAGAGGACATGGTACACACTAAACAATTTCTCACCCATAAGGGTGCAAAAACCCCACTGCACACCCTTTCAGCACCCTATTTGGGCAGGAGCACCCTACGAGCAGGGATCGAAGGGTGCATGAGGGGAAGGGTGCTGATTTGCTCATGAGGGTGCACAGTCGGGGACAAAAGTTTGTTGACCACGGGATCGGCAAACGACGCCGGTAGCCTTTATAAGTCCCCTGGCTAGCCACCGCGGACACATTTTCCATGGTCCCTATAGTGTTCTCGATGTAATGCTTGTCAGAGTAGCGATCGGTTGAGCGGTGGCAGCCTCAGGCCGATGCGTAGGCCCAGATCATTATCTGGCGCTTGTGCACCCTCAGTAAGCGGACAATGAGCGCTTATGCATTTGCTAAACTGACAGCAAGCATTTTTTGTTTATTGCTACCCAATTTGGCCAAATAGTGTATTACACCTCCCTGCCGTGGCTGACGCAGACTTTATGCTATCTTAACTATCACAATAAAAAAATAAAAACTAAGGAATTCACCTTATTTACCGGTACATGCGGTAGATTATACAAAATGCCATGGGACATAGCATATTAAGCTTCGCCAACCGAGAGCACATGCTCAAGGACAAAGTTCGTGATGAACTGGCGGCTCTCTTGGTTTTCCAGGTGAATGTCTCTCAAAGAAATTCGCCTGTCTCGGTCCTTGGCACTTCGCCATTTACTCCACCTTACAGTAAGGCTTGAGAGTGCATATGTTGCTTACAAATCAATTTTATTCATTACCTCTATTCGCCCAGCTGGCTTGCCCTAATTTTTGGCCGCAATGTGTGACGTCTTTCAGACCAACACAACGAAAGCCCACGTCACACTAAAGCTTCCGAGGTTCGCGCAAGCTGCTTGCCAGAGCGCCATATCTTGGGGACCCAGCGCGGAGTAGCCAGTACTGCTCGCTTTGATTTGAGCTTTGGTGTTGCACTTTTTTTAAAATGTTGTTTTAGAATTTATTGAGCATTTCCAGTAGAAGGAGCGCATGAGAAATCGAGAATTTTTATTACCTAGGTGCGGCAAAAAAAAAAAGAAAATCGTCGGATTGGGCTTCACAACACATTTCTAAGACTGAGAGTAAGCATGAACTACTACTTTTCGTGTGTACATGTTGAGGAAAATGACCGGAAAATGCAGAACGCATCCCACTGATCTATGCTACAGCGGATACACCTCCTTGGCAACTCAAAGGCACGCTTCAACTCAACACTTTGACGGTGTGTTGAATCACATATGCATAATGGACGGTAAAATCTAAAATTAGATTGGTGGGGAAATAAATTTTACCTTGTGTGCTGTGTTTCCAGCTTCAAGCGCATTAGTTTTGAGTGATTTCTCATAGCGCATGTATAAGAAACCGTAATCGAAACTGAAACTCTTTTGGGAGGCTGCGGTGTCGCCACTATCGCCCTGCCGCTGTTTTTCTTCATTTCGCAGCCAAAATGGCTGCCTCCAGCAGTTGTGTTCGTCGTGGTGAAGTTTGACTTCCTACGGTCGATTTCAACCTGCGTTGCCTCTAGTTATGCGTTTGGTGTTATAATCATTGACTTAAGTGGAACTTCTTCACTCCGTATGAGGCGCAGCACTCGGCAAGCTAAGAAGGAACAGCCAAGATACGCCGGCTGTCGTATGTGATTCTTTGTCCGGAGAACGACATCTTCAAACGTGTGCTCATTGAGGTACAGCGCTGGAATAATTTCTCAGCAACGCGCTCTGTGTTCCGAAAAAAATGCCCTCTCGTTCATGCACGTCGGGAATTCAGCGCATCGCCTCCCGAACGGCGGACGTCCCGAGATGTCCTACGCGGTCGACATGTGTTGCCAAGGTAGGTGGGCTTATGTGTAGCGATTCGCGCGTTAGGCTTTGCCATTTCCGCGCGCGCTCTTAATAGTAATAATAATAACAATAATAATAATAATAATAATAATAATAATAATCTTTATTTTGATCAGTTCACTGACGAAGTAAATCGAATGTCGTGATGCTGAGTGCACTTACAGTAACGCTGCATTCTGAGATGCACGACGTCTGTAAACAACGTAATTGTTTCCTTTACAAATTGCTGGTATTTAGCTCTCACGCACGCGTTATGTTCCGTATGTATTTCCCGAACGACACAGAGCTTGTCACGATCAAGGTGATCGTCTTGCTTTTTATACCTGCATGTCTGCAGCCACGTGGACTGCCGTAGGCGTCGATTGCTATGTTTCTATGCTAGGGGGTCATCCAACGACTACTTACGAGCATTTAAATCACTCCAAGTAGAGTGAGAGATTGACTGTGTTTCATTAAAGTACCGCGAATCTTGCGTTATCTCTGTTGTTGTAGTCGTCTACTGAGAGAGTTCTTGCAGTTATTTATAACTTTCAGTTTTTGGTTGCCTAAAATTGGACAAGGATTCCAAAATCTCCATATGTTATATATGTAGTTGTGCATTGTCCGTGTGTCTAAAGTTGGCTAGAAGTAAGCCGATCCTTAGCAAAAGTAGATCAGCAGTTATACACTTCAGAAAACATGATATGCTGGCATGTAATAACATATATGCTGAACGCATAAATGCTGCCAAAATACTACACTTTCTGTAAAGCTAAGCTCACATTGCATCAGTGATTAAGTATGAAGAGATCGAAATGAATTCGTCATGGACTGATGGTGATGACGCCATGTTTTCTTGCCACTGCAGAACTTGGAATGTTCCTGCTACTCCATGCGTCATATTTTCTGGAGGAGATGTTGAAGATGCTGACCTTCTCCACATCAAGGTGGACTGCGAGAAAAGGTGGACTGCGTATGCGAGTAAAAATAGAGGAGGAGGAGCTGCCTGCTGCTTTATCCGCTTACTGGCTCTTCATTCTCCGTGATGACAATTTTTTCATCACTGTTGTTGTGCTAGGGCATCTTTAACTTGCGCTTACATCAAGTACACCGACAGTTGTGGCTACAAACTTTTTAAAGGAACTGACCAAAAGTGCGGCATGTTCAATGCGCTGAAGTTGTGTATTGTTGGCTCGTCATTAGTTTAGCTGTAATCTATACATCACGTTTTCTTTTGTGTAAGTATTTATGTGAGCCGCCAAAAGTGTGCGATGCTGAATGTGCTGAAGTAGTGAATTGATATGTCGTCATGAGTTTAGAGAGATATAGTGAACTTGACCAGCGTTGAATTTAAGCCCTGTTGGTTTGACATTGCAACGGTGCACAGCTCTTGAAACGGCGACGTCAACATAGCAGAACACAACATGAGTACTAATTTTAACAAGTGAACTTGTTTTTGAAGATTGAGGCACACATATAGGATAATGCATGTCATTCATTCATCACAGTAACTGGCATTTGCACAGAAAGCGCTTGCTATCTTTTCCACACACAGACACACGAGACAA
>JABSTT010004198.1:0-25340 GCA_013339685.2 Hyalomma asiaticum | reverse complement strand
GCTTAATCCGCTTACTGGCTCTTCATTCTCCGTGATGACAATTTTTTCATCACTGTGTTGTGCTAGGGCATCTTTAACTTGCGCTTACATCAAGTACACCGACAGTTGTGGCTACAAACTTTGTAAAGAACTGACCAAAAGTGCGGCATGTTCAATGCGCTGAAGTTGTGTATTGTTGGCTCGTCCATTAGTTTAGCTGTATCTATACATCACGTTTTCTTTTGTGTAAGTATTTATGTGAGCCGCCAAAAGTGGCGATGCTGAATGTGCTGCAGTAGTGAATTGATATGTCGTCATGAGTTTAGAGAGATATAGTGAACTTGACCAGCGTTTAATTTAAGCCCTGTTGGTTTGACATTGCAACGGTGCACAGCTCTTGAAACGGCGACGTCAACATAGCAGAACACAACATGAGTACTAATTTTAACAAGTGAACTTGTTTTTGAAGATTGAGGCACACATATAGGATAATGCATGTCATTCATTCATCACAGTAACTGGCATTTGCACAGAAAGCGCTTGCTATCTTTTCCACACACAGACACACGAGACAAGCGCAATTTGCGCTATACAAACAAAGAGAATAAAAAAAAGCTTGTGCACGTCCCTAGGAGGTATACTGTATATTAAACTTTAGGTGAGCTCCTTAGCGGTAGCTTATTTTGTCAGGGTCATGGCGAAGTGAATGCACCATCATGTTTTTCGTATATAAAAATGACATCCAATAATCAATCGCGGTGGATAGATAAGACGTTAGCAGTTATATGATCGAGCACATGATTATACTTGCACGGCAGAGCACGCGTAAATATTAGTTTGCGAAACGTTAAATCAAATAGAGACATGCATTGTTGTGTAATTACACACTCTAAACGCAGTTTTGCCCCTTTACTAAATGGTTAAAGTGATTTAACCTTTAGTAAAGGGGCATATTTTCAAATTTTTGCGTACCTATAAAATAAACTAGAGGTTGCCCGTGTTTTAGAATGTACTGGCTGGGAAAAGATTGGACCCATACTGGCTGCCGCAATTACATTGTTTTTTACTGTAAGTGATTAGTGTAACGAAGGAATTTGGTCGGCTGGTACCCTAAATATAATGGTTTTTGTTTTCAAGCGATAATTTCAAGAAATTATACAATGTTTTCGAAATTTCTTTCGGTTTTCGAAACACCTTGTTAAAACGGAACTGGAATATTCCTCCCCAGTGCAACGCTCTTTCCTGTTGATGCGGCTCAACTGGGAGCAACCTGAACAGCAATATATTCAGCTGGTCGCGGCCACAGGGAGGAACTCTTGAATAGCGAAGACTGTCCGGAAACGTCACGCCAGAAATCACCGACCCAGGGGGACGACTGTTTTATTTGTTATGTGCAAGACCGAATCATTTTCAGCATGAAACCGATTAACTCGTCGTAAGAACAGTTGATGGGGTATCACGCGTCAAAAGCACGGTATGATTATACGGCACTGCGTATAGGGTGGAGGGCTCCGGAAAAAAATAAACAAAACTTTTGTACTATCTCATGAAGTTAGGGGAACAGGGTAAGCCTTATACTTACCATGCGTTCTGTACCGTGTTCAGAAACAGTTTTCTCGGCAACGCTTCAATGCATCCACGTAAATCATATATAATTTTCTTTGAAATATTCGTACTCATTTAACTGCGGCAGATTTATAACTTAAGCCCAAAATCAAAATTTTCCTCATTTTTCTTTTTTCTAAAGTACCAAAACAAAGGCTTGATTAGCATGTTTGTGAAGTCATAACACTACAACTGTTTGTTTGATGCACGTTTTAAATTAGGCTACAGTAGATGGGAAGAAAAAAATGTGAACGTGTTACGTGGGATGACGTTGAAGATAATGGTACCTAAGTAATAAAAAAACACGTTTCCGAGATAATCGACATTAAAGCAAGAAAACAGTGAAAAAAATTAAGGTTCCTTGCCACAAACAACGTTAAAATCATTTCACCAGTAACCACTGGCTGCATTATCTTTGTCGGTGTCATTTTTGTGCTTTTCAGTCAGACTGCTTTCTTGTCTATAGCCTCCTTTTTCAGCCGTGGGGCAGCTCTGTCGGCGAAGTATCGGCGACTGCTGTCGACTTCCTTCAACCACATGATTGTGTGGCGCCCAAGTCTTAATGAGTTCAAAATGCTAGTTCGTGCGATGTAAACATTTTTTTCATGAGATAACATCACCCAATGTCGCTTTTTCGTAGGGCGAAGCCCAACCAACACAGTTTTCGCAGTTTCAACGAGTTCAACACTTCCCTCGCACAGTTTGCAGACACAGTTCTGCCTAATCACATCAGAAATAAGGCAGATGTCCATGAGGGCATACCCAATATCACTCTGCTAGAGATTCTTTTTGTCAAGGCATGCAGAAAGGCTGAAACTTTTGATATTGGAGAACTTAATGCTTTAGCGTTCGGCGTATCCGTACTTCGCCGGCATGCGTTTGCATTTCCAAGACCTTTGTTTTAGTGGTCGTGACAGAGAGGCTTGCCAAAGAGCTGCTTTGCCTTCGGTATCTTACAACACCCACGGCACTGAGAAAAAACTGTGATCGAGGAAGCGACGAGAAGCTTTTGAACGACGCGCGGTGAGTCACGAATGGGGGAAAAAAGCACATGAAGCCCGCGTCTCTAGACTGCCTTGGCTGAAAAATTAGCTGTACCTCAGTTGCCAGATTATTATTTATATGTGTAGGATTCTCCAGAAGCATCGCTATGCGCTTCGAGAAGCTTTTGTTGCTAAATTAAAAATAAGCGGAGAGGGTCTGTGGAAGGCGGGCATGGTTATTCGGCACTAGCTTTGGGAAAAAACTGTTGTTCAGTCAGAATAAACTTTCTCTGAGACATTTTCCTATGTAAATTGTGCATAAAGTGTCAGGCAACTCAAACCTACAAAAGTCAATAAAATTATTTTTCTCTTTTCAAATTTCGCCTTGCCCGGTGCCCTAAAGGCGTAGGCGTGCGCACAAAGAAAAAAAAAAAGAGCGGAGGGTGGGGAGGGGGGGGGCATGGGCTTCACTCTGACTTCTAGGAACGCGCGAGAAATCTTTGGTGACAACAAAAATAGGATAATATCTTTAGTTATGTCCTTTACAGCTCCTTCATCCTGAGGGGGTTGGGTTCTATCATTCAACCCGGCCTCAACCTGTCTGTCCCGGAATTCCACTATCGAAACAACTGAAGCCTGTCAAAACAAACTGGTCTCTGTGACACTACGTACATGTTCAAGCTTTCCACGTGGCGTAAATTATTAACAATCTTACATATACGATTCATCTTATCTTAATCAGAGCTAATCAATCGCGATCAATCATTTGTCGGAAGTAGTATCAATCACTTCATCTAAATGCGGAGGCAATCTGACAGGCGAAACCGAGGAGGGGGTGGCACTCCGATAAGAACTGGTCCCCTGTACGCGAGACCATTCGCACGACTATTGTTAGAGTCGGGGGGGACGCCAAAATCGTACGATCCACTGACTACAGTTTCAACTTTGCGCGCTTACAAGACACGCTGAGAAGAAATTTGAATACGAATAGATCTATTAAAGCGATGTAATTCGAAATTTCAAAGTTTGGTAGCAAGGTGTGGTTCTCTTTCCCGGACATATTGAGACAAGAAACAAGGAACGCTTATATGAGAGATGAAGAACAGTAACGTTGGAAATTTTTAGGCAAATAAGGTGCTTGAGAAGGCCATGGCACACTGATCGGGGATCAGCGAAAACATCGGGTATCGGTCGTCATCGCTTCGGTAGTCCACGTGATGTTACCCGCCTACGTATCCTCTCAAAAGTTTCCCGGCATTTTTGCGCGATCTTTGAATCGTGAACTGCGCCACGTATTTGGCGTTATACTAACTTGATGGCGGCATGATCACGTACATGCTAGTGTTTATAATACGCTTCCATATGCGACTTTATATGAATAGTATAATAATCGAAGACGATTATAGCGTCCACTCTCCTTTTAATCGTTAAGTGTGCTGCATATATTGATCTCTAGAAAAAAATCTGGGCAACTGCGCACTAGTATTGCGAACACTGAGGTAGCAGCGGAACTGCTTGCGTTACCCTTCTCCTCACCGCCACTTGCCTTTCCCATCCCTTGGTATACTGTACAAGACTATGTCATGTTTTACCCTCTCCCCTTCTCCTCACCTTCATATTATTCCTCCTCACTTCCCATACCGCCCCTTGTTATAGTGTACTGTACATGCCTATGCGATGCTTCAACCACTCCCAGCGTCTTTTCCCTCACTTCCCTGTCCGGTGTCGCTGCTACACTATAATATAATACGCTCTACTATGCCATACCATTCCCTCTCCTTCTTTCCCATCGTCTCAACATCACTTCCCTTTACCACCCCTGCCTTTTTTTTCTAGTCGGAATAAGATTTTCTAGTCTAAACCATGTTTAGATATGCTTAGGCGCGGTCAAATAAGCTTAGTTCACCCAGTCAGGCAAAGCTAGTACATTGCGATAGTCTGACAGCATTTCCATCAGGATTGGCCGACAGTAGATTAAGCGCAGGTTCGACTCGATAACGTCACTGCAGCCGGTAGCTATGCGGAGTAGTCCCTAGGTCTCCGGAAGCGGATGCGTGGTTGTGCACAGCTGCCGCGGCGACAGCGCTTGCTATGCAACTCGACGTGGACCTCAGCGGTTTTCTGTTGATGATGACACTTTTCCCTGAGGAGCACAAGTTAGCCGTGCAGTTAAAGCGCTCCGCTCTCAATTCAACGAGACTCTGGTGCCCGACATAATAAATAGAAGTTTCTCAGCTGTATCGCGGCGACTTTCTGACAAACGAAAACTATGAAGATCACGTGAGATCTCAGCACGAGCAGTTCCGCCATCAGGGACGAGGATAGTGAACCACAATTGTCAGGTGAACAAGAAACAACGATGATCATATACGAGGACGCCTTCTCGGACGAGCGTTGATCCCACACATACCTGGCGGACGCAGTGGTGGCTCCAACCAGGTGGCTCCGCCCCTTTATGATGCAACATCATCGGGGCGGTTTTCTGAAGCGCGAAGTAGTGCGACATGCTGAAGAAGGAACTTGTCTACTTGTCAGCATCGACGTCATATGCGGTGGCTTAAACTTATATCGTATGCTGTAATTATGAGCGATGTATAATGTGTCCACGGCACGAAAATATGAGATAATAATGTAATGATTAACTTTAGCGAAACCTGTTGCATGCGTTTTGTTCGTTCGAAGGATGTTCCCTTATTTTTCATTCATTGTACCCATATACTGCTCCCGAACCCAAGACTTGCAAGCGTCTATGTGAATTCTTAGCGCCCGTATCATTAAAATGTTTGGCACACTAGTTGTTCAAAGCAAACTTACGGCTAAACTTGCTTTCCTTCGGGGTCCAGGATTTGTACCGTCCTAAAAAAATTCTTCCCGACTAGCTCACTCTAGTGGCATTTTCGAAACCGATATCATAGTTTTCATCGGTTCATTTCTCCGGTCATGCAAGAAAAAATGATGGTACAATGGGCAAAACAGCGGCAGTTATATTGCGAGCTCGTCTAAGTACGGCGTGCAGAGGCCTGCCTCTCGAGCTACCGGGACGAATGTCGGCAGCACGAACCAAATAAATAAATACATACATAAATAAATAAATAAATAAAAATTTAGAAATATAGAAATGTTAATAGGTGGTGGTTGCATACGTTGCAGAGGCTCAAGTTGTGACACACTGGTTTTTGTCCTCACTAATACTATTTAAAATGATCAAAAAACGACGATCACACATCGACGCTACAAAACTTGGCTGTATACTCTCTGTGAAAAGAGCTAAGAAGATGGCGATTGGTACACATGTAAATACTGCGTGTATAAGCTTCAATTCATAACCAGAGAAGAAACACGCGACCGTTCCAAAATAGAGCGCGTTTTCGTTCACTTGCACAGCTACATAAAAGAATTCATGTGCGCGTGACGAGATGCAAGAAGATGAATATCGCTTACTTACGTCTTGACAGTTGCAGATCATTCTTTTAAATGCCGGCGCAGAATTAAGCATTACTACTTAATTAACCAGTTTAATTGTTGCATTATATATTCAGTGGGCAATTCGTAAAGCATACGAATTAGTGTGCACACAACGTATTTCATGCAAATAGGGACAGTGGTTTAAAGGGGTCCTGAACCACCGCTCGGCTTGGTTTTGAAAACGGCTGGGTGTGTATTGAATGCCTCTCAGAAATTCACAGCCGAAAGAATTTTTCAAAACGGTTTGTTAGGAGCGAAGATATTGCGTCCGAAAACTTCCCTTTCCAGTCCTCCGCGGAATAGAGGGTACAGAGCTCCTTGGGGCGTGTCGAAGGAGTGCCCCACCCGCCGCGTTACGTCACCAGACTTCAGCGACGTATCAGAGTGTCTGACGAAAAGCGCGCGACTACCAGGGGCTGTTTCTTCGCAGCGCGCTTGTGGCCGCCTGCTCGCTTCGCGCTAGCGTTAGCACGGCATAGACATGGGTGGCGCGATGTTCACCTCACCGGCGGGACGAGGACGACATCGACCCACTCAATGGGGAGCAAACTGCGGTGGCGCTTAGCCGTGTCCCTGGTATGGGCCACAGAAATTAGCTCCGATTTCCTCTCTCTTACAATCACTATAGTATAGCAAACTGCGGGCTCTTTCCAGCGGACCAGATTCGGAAATCGGTCTCGAACAACAGCGAAAGTTACGTGAAAAAGCGGGCTCCGTGTCGGTTGGCTCACGGAGATCTCGTACAGCTATGGGTTAGGTAGCCAGCGTTCTAGCCAAATATTTGCCTTTATTGCGGAACCTCTATGACTAGGTGTAGGCCACGCGTACTTCAGGCCCCTGGTGAGAAACGTACACTCGCCAAGTAAAATAGCCCAGCCCGGAGTGCCTTGTCACAATGACCGAATTGCAATATCGGTATTTATTATAATATGCGGGAAACGCGCAACGCGCTTGGTATACCTCTGGGAGGACCCGGTCAGAGTATCGTGTTAGTAGTATAGATTGTATGCAAAAAAAGATGCGATGAGCAGGCGGGGATGATAACTTCTCTTCTTTTTCGATAATGGAAGCCGATTGCCAATCAAGACAGTGTCCAGTTTTTCACTATACTCTGCCAGGGCGTTCGAAATCGTGTGCCTTTTGGCTACATCATTACGATGCTGCTGCAGTCTTCTTTTAAAATTTCCCGTCTCGCCTATGTACCTCGCCTGGCAGTCTTGGCACGGTATTTTGTAGACGACGCCAGGGTATCTTTCCTTTTCAAGGCGGTGTTTGACTCGAACGAGTTGTTGTTTCAGCTTGCTTGAGGGGATGTGGCAGACTTTCACTTCGTAATCTTGGATTATTCTTGAAAGGGACTCGCTCACACCTCGTGCATAGGGGAGTGAAGCCCGCTTTTTCGTTGTCGTTGCCCTGGCAGAGGGGTCAGCTGCGCGCCTTTCTTCAGTTTTTATAAACCCTGCTGGGGTAGCCATTGCCTATCAAGTCCTGCGTCACTCTCTTCAACTCGGCTCTGCGTGCGTCGGAAGTAGAACACAATCGGTATGCGCGGTTAAACAGTGACGTTGCAACAGATCGTTTTTGTCCAATAGGATGTGCCGAATCGAAGTGCAGATATTTCCCTGTATGCGTAGGCTTTCGATAAACGCTTGTTGAAAGGCCGGATGCAGTACGTGCGACGTCAACGTCCAGGAAAGCCAAGCGGCCGTTGACTTCTTCTTCAGCGGTGAACTCGATTGTGCTCTGGAATGAGTTCAGGTGTTCCAGAATAGGGACGACGTCTTCACGGCGGATAATGGAAAAACAGTCATCCACGTACCGCAAGAACAATTTTGGTGCAGGCTGGAACGTAGCGAGGGCTTCTTCTTCAAGAGCTTCCAATGCGATATTGGCACAAGACACTGACACCGACGCTCCCATTGCCGTACCGAACACTTGCTTGTAGAACGATCCATTAAACGAAAAATATGTGTTGCGCAGACAGAAATACACAACATACGTTGTACTTGAGGCACTGCACGTAACTGGGCGCTGCGTATTTATTTGAAGAGCACTTGCTTTACCTCTTTACACAAGGTTATTTTGCAATTTGTTTCTACCTTGTTTATTGAACCACTGCACATTTTCCCGTATGGCCGCCACTCCGCTTACGAACATTCAGAACAAGCATTGCGGCACCAGCAGCGGCATAATGAATGGAGTGCAAGAATGGCGACTCATCCCGAAAGAAATTGTGCGCCCGCTGCCGCTGCTGCTTCTGGAGGAATGGGCGTAATGCGGGCTGCTCTCGCAGGAAACCGGTGCCTATATGGTCAGTACGTTATACAAGTTATCATTGCCAGCAGTAAGTGACAAATAAAACACCACTCAATTAATGCGAACCCTATGCAGGTAACCCTTCAAGCAGGCCCTGAGTCCCTGCCTCCTGATCTCTGCGGACGGCAGTGGGGGCTCCAACCAGGTGGCTCCGCCCCTTTATGATGCAACATCATCGGGGCGGTTTTCTGAAGCGCGAAGTAGTGCGACATGCTGAAGAAGGAACTTGTCTACTTGTCAGCATCGACGTCATATGCGGTGGCTTAAACTTATATCGTATGCTGTAATTATGAGCGATGTATAATGTGTCCACGGCACGAAAATATGAGATAATAATGTTAATGATTAACTTTAGCGAAACCTGTTGCATGCGTTTTGTTCGTTCGAAGGATGGTTCCCTTATTTTTCATTCATTGTACCCATATACTGCTCCCGAAACCAAGACTTGCAAGCGTCTATGTGAATTTCTTAGCGCCCGTATCATTAAAATGTTTTGGCACACTAGTTGTTCAAAGCAAACTTACGGCTAAACTTGCTTTCCTTCGGGGTCCAGGATTTGTACCGTCCTAAAAAAAATTCTTCCGGACTAGCTCACTCTAGTGGCATTTTCGAAACCGATATCATAGTTTTCATCGGTTCATTTCTCCGGTCATGCAAGAAAAAATGATGGTACAATGGGCAAAACAGCGGCAGTTATATTGCAGAGCTCGTCTAAGTACGGCGTGCAGAGGCCTGCCTCTCGAGCTACCGGGACGAATGTCGGCAGCACGAACCAAATAAATAAATACATACATAAATAAATAAATAAATAAAAATTTTAGAAATATAGAAATGTTAATAGGTGGTGGTTGCATACGTTGCAGAGGCTCAAGTTGTGACACACTGGTTTATGTCCTCACTAATACTATTTAAAATGATCAAATAAAACGACGATCACACATCGACGCTACAAAACTTGGCTGTATACTCTCTGTGAAAAGAGCTAAGAAGATGGCGATTGGTACACATGTAAATACTGCGTGTATAAGCTTCAATTCATAACCAGAGAAGAGAACACGCGACCGTTCCAAAATAGAGCACGTTTTCGTTCACTTGCACAGCTACATAAAAGAATTCATGTGCGCGTGACGAAGATGCAAGAAGATGAATATCGCTTACTTACGTCTTGACAGTTGCAGATCATTCTTTTAAATGCCGGCGTAGAATTAAGCATTACTACTTAATTAACCAGTTTAAAATTGTTGCAATAAATATATTCAGTGGGCAATTCGTAAAGCATACGAATTAGTGTGCACACAACGTATTTCCATGCAAATAGGGACAGTGGTTTTAAAGGGGTCCTGAACCACCGCTCGGGCTTGGTTTTGAAAACGGCTGGGTGTGTATTGAATGCCTCTCAGAAATTCACAGCCGAAAGAATTTTTCAAAACGGTTTGTTAGGAGCGAAGATATTGCGTCCGGAAAACTTCCCTTTCCAGTCCTCCGCGGAATAGAGGGTACAGAGCTCCTTGGGGCGGTGTCGAAGGAGGTGCCCCACCCGCCGCGTTACGTCACCAGACTTCAGCGACGTATCAGAGTGTCTGACGAAAAGCGCGCGACTACCAGGGGCTGTTTCTTCGCAGCGCGCTTGTGGCCGCCTGCTCGCTTCGCGCCTGGGCTCGGTCACATGCTCTCGCGATCACCGCATTCTTTTTCTTCGATCCTCCGAAGCTTTGTTTTCGTTCATCACATACGTTTAGGCTCGCAGGTGTGAGCGTTTACTTTGTCAGTGCGCTGCTTGTCGTCGATATTGCGCATAACGCGGCGTCAGGACAAACAGCGCAACTACCAACGCTGCTCCACCTTGACCTGCATAACCCCTAGTTAATTGTTGATTAGTGATTGTAGACGGGATAATCATGCTGTCGGGCTCGAACGTGACTACTATGACTCGAAAGGAAGACCTTCACAACTCGGACCCTTGCCGACAGGTTAATGTGGAATAAGGTGCGTTGACACGTGGTAAGATGGATGGATTAATTTAATGCGTGAATACACTACTTCAATTTTAACAGTGAAGCTGTTTAAGCTATTGGTGAAACTGGGAAATCTGCCGAAAACTTCGCTAAGCTATGTAATGCTAGCATAACACTACCACGCTGTAGTAAAGACAAAGCTCCCTAGGACTAGTTAGGTAAGACTAAGTATAATTCAAAGGAGCCTAATTAGGAGCAATTATTTGAAGCCTACTTCAGACAGGACTAATCCAACTAAGCCAAACCAAGCCAAACTGAACTAATTCAACCTGAATTGAGCTATGACAAGTAAGTCACACCGATATAAGCGGATACTAATGATTTATAATTAATTAAGCCATGATATTAATAAACCACGTCTAATTAAGCTAAGTCCAATTATGCGAAGCCTAATATAACTGATATGAACAAATCTAGTGTAAGCAAGCTTCTAATTATACCGTGTTTAATTAAATATTACTAATTAAATCACACATAGCTAGGTTAGTACTAATTAAGTCAAACCTAAGCTAGCACTTATTAATCGAAGGTAAATTATGCTAAGACTTCAAAGTCAAGCCTCATTAAGTTGAGACTAAACATTCCAGGACTAATTAGGCTAACACTGAATAAATCAGGCCTATTTCAGGTAGTATTCATCAAGCGATACCTAATTACGATAATATGTCAAAGAACAGCGTAACTAGGCCTGTACTAATTAGGCCATGCATAATTAATATATGACTAATTACCTCAAGCATAAATATATCATGACTAATGAAGACCTGCGTATTAAACAATGTATCATTAGGTATAAGTTAATTAGACCGAGTCTAATTAGTGTAACACTAATTAGGTCCTGACTAATTCGGTTAAGAGTAAGTCAAGTCTCAATAAGCTCAGATTATTAAGTTACGCCAAATTAACCCAAACATAACAGACGTGATGATTTCATTCGAAAATAATTTACCTTAGTCAACCCTAATCTGCTGTAATCCTTAATTCACCCTAATCTAAGTCTAGCGTAATTCGCTCTATAATATGCCATAGTCCACCATAATGCACCTTAGTCTGTCTTAATCCACCCTAATGCGCCTTAATGAGCTCTAGTCCACGCAAGTACACCCTAATCAGACCTAGTCCTTTAATCCACCTTATAGAAGAAATACTTTGGGTTTGACTCCAGCCATGTTATTTAGTACGAGTACTAGAAGGTGGCGCATTGGAGTACCATAGGGAATAAACCCATCTACAATCACTAATGAATTAAAGTTTGGAATTAATTTGGGATTTATTACAGGCTGCAGGCATGCATTTGTTGGCTTCTTGGAAAACTATATTTGTGGTGACTTTTGCACCGCACCGTTCGCGTCCACGCCGAGGTAGTTTACGGACGCCTACCAATGGCATCTATGAGGCTTGCGCATTACCATATATATTTTTACATATTTCCAGCAACTATTTTGCCTATATAGGTGCTCACAACGCAAGGAAAAGCGAGCCCACGGCATGCCCGGCACGCACGGCACGCCCGCGCTTACGGTTTCAAAAAAGGCGCGCTGCGAAGGGCCCGCACACAGCCGAGGCGGGCGTGTCTGCCATCGGCCAATAGCAGCGACGCTCCTTGTAAATGCTCTATGACGAAATAGAGCATATTCAAGGAGCGTGAGGAGAAGTCACTTTTTGAGTTGAGGGCTCCTGAAGAAGTGGAAGCTTTGTGCTCCGCTTGTGAACGCTACGCTTCGCGGATGACTACAGCATTTGGCTGAGATGTTCGTTGCAGCGTAGGCAAGCCGTAGAATATGTTTTTTCACCAAGCCCGGAGGGTGATTCAGGACCCCTTTAACATTTTGCGACCTATAAGAAAATGAGCGAGCGAGATTTTAATGCGCCCCGTGACTAGCCACATAAACACCCCCAAACACGCTATAAACGCGGCATCGATGATGCACGCAGACCGCGGGCATTAATAGGCCGAATGTACGAATGGTACAGCCAGCCCTGATCAATATCATGCGTTTTTTCTTCAGTAGGACCGGCTGTCTTCGTGCACTATCATAGGAATACGCGCTTTTCCTTGTGGCGCTCCAGAATGCGGATTCAACGCGTGGCGGCTAAAGAGTACCGGTCGTTGAATAACGATACAATGAAGAGGACGGTAAGACAAAAACCAGGTTGCGAGAAGAACAGGAGACGGGATGCAGTAAGCACGCGTATCTGTATATACAGAACGCATCGATCGAGGTACCCGAGAGCGCTGTAAGAGATACCTATGGGAAATGCCGGAAGTAGGCGAAATATATTTCTACATTATATTAAAGTTGGCGGTTTGAGACTCGAGCTTTATCACGCCTCTGGCCACTTCGCTCAGCTCCCGTCCCGACATAGTCATTGGGCCTCATATACTGTGTCTGATTCTCAGTATCAAAACGAGAACGTTACGTGTCTATATTTGCAGTGACCGTGAACACTACGCTTGCGGCGACCTGGCGTGAAGAAGCGCCATCCGAATAAATAAGAATGCATAGAAAATGCCCATTCCCGAAAGCATGTGGCGAATGAAGGAATAGAGCCTTGACCTTGCAGATAACTGCATAAACTGGTCACGTGTGACGCGTATTCCTCCATCCCAGCCCGCACTACTCGACTGTACACAACAGGCGATTTTACGTGCAGCAAAAGCCGTCTGCACATTCGAAATGCATTGAAGCAAGATCGCGCATATGTCGTTAAGCACATCGGCCTAAATGCAAGCGCAAGCTCTTTCTCATTGAGGTTGATTCGGGGTCATTCAAGCTGTGCGCTCGGAACTAGCTTCCCAACAGACACCGCCTCAAATGAGCTTTGATGGGCAGAGTGGTAGTTAATAAGGAATGATGACGTACAACGATCACACGCCCATGTAATGTGAAGGCACGCTCGGCTTGTGTTACATATATGTAACACTTAACAGCGGGAAGCACGCTGCACTTTCACGTAAAGCAAATTGGGTTATCACATGTGTTGCCGACGAGGTCGACATAAAGAGAGCCAACACATGCGCTGTCCCACTACGCCTTGTTATGCCTTTAAAAAACTCCAGCGGAGTAATATACCTGTTAAACTCAATGCATTACGAAGTGCGCTGCCAGTTTTCGGCTTCGAGTGTTACATAGAGTGTAACGTCTTCCGAATTTTCGTATTCCCCTTTCAAGATTGCAAAGTATTACCCAACCGGACAGCGCAACGCGAAGCCACACACGTAACATTTAAGTCATAACGTAAAATACTGTTTACTTGTCGTCGATAACAATCACGTAATGAAGCAGTGAGACTTTGGTTCTTTAAAAAAAGCATTTGCGGCGTTTCCGTTCAGTCGGCATCACCAACACCTCTGTACCAAACGAAGACGATGAAGATCACGTGCCCTTTCGCCCCCAGCATCCCGGCCACGCATGATTCAAATTCACTTCAAAGTATGAATAAGGTAGACTAACTTAGTAAATTATCTTCAAATCCGCCTGAGTCTTGGCTAATCCCCAAGTGGTTAGATGTCAAATCAGAAGGAGAATCATCACCATCATCATCATCATCATCATCATCATCTGCAGGCGGAGACGTGACGTGGCCTGATCGGACGCATCCACGCATCGCAAGCCGTATCACAGCGCAGCGGCTACTAATAGAGCCGCAGAGCCAGCCATACCCAAACTCAAGAGAGGATTCCAATCGCGAGTGCTTTTCCGCAAGGTAGACTGCAAAATGTCGAGACTGGTGATGGCGGAGACCGAGGATTCTGCGGTGCGCAAGCATCAATTCGTTCAGGTGAGCCTCACTGGTAGCAGTGACCATATCGCGATGCGCGGCTCTTTGCTTACGTATAAGCAGGGTTTTTAGAAGACGAGATTCCTTTTCTTACAAGTAATAGTGCCTGAACGATAATGTCGGAAATGGGGAAAGTTCGTAATTCATTGTGTTATCGTATAGGTGAAGAAGAACACTTTGTGGCCAAGAAAATGAACAAGGAAAAAGCAAGAGGATCCTTGTTTCTCTCTCTCTATTTCTCTCTTTGTACTCGTAAGAGTGTGGCGCTTCAAGTATACGGCGTTGGCCTTCATGGTAGTCTAGTGGCTATGGTACTCGGCCGTTGAAAAGAGGGTCGTGCTAGCTGTATTTTAATGGAGGCGAAATGCTGAGGTTCGTCTAGTTCGCGATGTCAGTGCATGTTAAAGAATACCAAGTGGCCGAAATTTGCGGAGCCCTCCACTACGGCGTCTCGCATAATCTTGTCGTGCATATGGGACGTCCAACCTCACAAATCAGTCAACCTATGCGGTATGGCAGTGCCTGTAAGCGTCCGACTATTTTAAAGTCGACGCAATTTAACACTCAAACATGTTCGTTTTATATCTGCTCGCTGGTATCGCCCCTTACATTTCCTACTAAACTGTGTAGACCTTTGGTTGTTGGTCACCTGCTTTGAAAAAGTTAATAAAGTAAACAAAGGACACCAAGAGAAGTCTGCCCTGCCTTATCCCGTCTGTTAGTGAACATTCACTTTTGTTTTTTGGGGCATACTTGGGGTATCGTCATTGCCACCAATAACCGATGCTTCCCTCGGCACGCGAGTCTCGCGCAACGCACGACCGGGCTTTTCTCCTCTGGTGCCCAGTTGACCTTCGACTAAGGGACATTGCTAGCTTGTACGACTGACTAGCCTCGGGTCTTGTCATAGCTTTCTTTATTCCGTGCTAAGAACGAAATTCGTAATAGAATATTGTGCGTTATTCACCAGCGTCTTTCATTTATTTGCGTCTTTCGGGGCCACACCTTTTTATACCAGCGCGACATTATGCGTTTAACGTATTTCTAGGTTATAAGATATACCCCACAATGTTTTCTTTTGTTTTCTTTCTTTTTCGTTGATAGCTTTTAACGTTACCTCCAGGACACGTAACCTACACGGCTTTTTTCATAGAGACATAACTGCTACAAAATTACGGCTTCCAAATATGGTGCGATTGAAGATCTTCGTGAACTTAAAATCTACAAGATTGAATTTCTGACTCACCGCGATATGTGAGCTTAAATACTGCAGCAGCCCGTAACTACAAATGTAGCCCCAACACATATACACGTTTAGTATTAACGTGCACAGCCTTAAACGATTGTGTCACAAAACTTGTCTTACGCAGTGAGTCTCAAGAGATGTGCTCAATCTTTCTATTTCTTTTCGATCACTATGCAAGGTGGCTGCAAGTCATCGGTGCATACAAGGCAACGTCGTGCTTAGCGGGAACAAGAATGTCATTGTGAACGTGACGCAGGAAAGTGGTTTCCCCACTACCAGCGTGTTCATCTTCCCTCCGCTATGGCTGCTTCAGGAGTCTGTGCGATATGAATACCTCTCGAAAAAGACCACTGCCGAGAAGGTGAATATTCATATGTCGCTTATCGAGAAGCAGCCCCAAATAGCTCTCACACTCTGAGTGAAAGAAGAACTTGAGCTTGGTTTGAAGAATACTATACGTTTCTGCTGTACCACGACCCCAGTACGCACTGTTGGTAACGTATACGTGCTTACTCTGCGCATTTTACTTGCCCCGGCATTTCTCATTATTGGCCCTTGCTATATATGAACTAGCTATCAACGGTGGCAGTGTCCTGGCATGCCGTATTGACCCGCGTACCATAGGTACCATTACACAGAGGATCATTGTATCGAGTGTGTGGCAAATCAGCGCTGATATCGGATAGTGTTAGATAACATACGCCATTCGTTGTTACACCGTCAACACTGTTTTCATTCACTCTCAATCCAGTGATTATTTGGCGTATATGTAGACAAGAAACCTTGTCCGAATTTCTTTATTCTCATTGCTTTTTTTCTTTAATACCAGGTGGTCGGTGTGCTTCGGAACTCACCGGGCAACACCGCCCTTCGCGGAGCTAGGCGCATCAAAGCGTACAAGATGCACGAATACCAGCAGGCCACTACAACCATCATCCACCTGAAGACGCCGCCGTTGATGCTGCTGATTCTGTTCGAGGATCCAATGCGCCCTGAGCACTTCTCGGGAGAAAGCACTGCGCATAGGCGGTGAGAAGCGTTATGCAAGTTATTGATGAGCAGCAGCGACAAATCATACAGGACAGTTAACTCATGTACAAAATTATGCAGGTCCTCCTGAAAAGGCGCCGCCGCAGCGGATCCGCCGCAAAGGCCGAATCCGGCGATGTCTCTGAGTTCATCGACATTGGCCCCAGCACGCGATGCTCTCAAACAGGTTTTCCCTGGACGTTATAGAAATGCCTGAGGCATGTTGTAATCATCATCACTGCATAAGGTAGCGCGAAAATGAATGTCTTAATTTCAAAACAAAAATATTTAGTTATAATAAAACAAGATGAATGCTTCGAACCTGTGTTTATTCTTTCAAACTGCTTTTACTGTTTGTATGCTGTAACGATATAATGCTGCTGCAGAAAGTGGCAACCTGCCGGCATGCATGGGCATGTCCGAGCGAATTACAATTAGATGCACCGGATCTTGACACGCTAGTTGTTGGTTGATTTAGGGGGGTTTACGTCCCAAAAACACGTTATGATTATTAGAGAGGCCGTCGTTGAGGGCTCTAGAAATTTCAGCCAGGTGGGGTTTTTTTTCGCGGGCCATGACACACCACAGTAGAAGGGCCTCAACATTTAGGCTCCACCGAAATGCAGCCGCCACGGCCGGGATTCCATCAGGCGACGGAGGGATCAGCACCCCAGTGCCATAGCCACTACACCGCCGTGGTGGGGCGACACACTCGCTGGGCGATGCCAAAGAGATTAAACGGGAAGTAATTATGATGATGATGATGATGATGATCCTTCACATTTGGCATCTACGCACTTCAGAAGATTAGCCACGACTCAGGCGGATTTGACTTTAATTTCCAAAGTTATCCTACTTTAAAGGTTTATTCGCCAATTGACGTGAATTTGAATGGGAATTACCTTTGCTTCACGCTCCAGGTATTGTGTAGTCGTCTTCAGAAAATGTCCTTAAACGCGAACTTCCTCAGCCTACAGCATCTTTAAAATGAGAATGGGCAATCACATTTTTCACAGTTTACTTTTTCGGTTATGCGATAATTCGTTACTTTAGAATGAAAGAGAATGCAGCAGATATATTATGGCGCTAGCCATAATTGCATCATTCGCAAGTATGCCTGTAATGCGGCGGGGAGAGAAATCAGAGCTCCCTCATAACACCCCACCCTTCCGCATGAAAAAGAAATGAAGCTTCATAAAACGGTAGACCCGGTTGTATTTGATGCACTGCCACACTCGGCCCACACCTGCGCTGAGCCCCCAGCTACGTGACGGTATTCGAAGACAAACAAAGAAGGAAAGAAAGAAAGGAGAAGAGTATAAGCTCGCTTGGAAAACGCAGCACAAACAAAGCTTCGTTTTTTTACCAAATTCCAGACTGTGTGTGACGTCCTTCTGATTTGGTCACGAGGCATTAAAAATGACCATATATAAAAATGCCGATTGCACGCTAATACGACGCGAAAGTTACCGGCGTTCTTAGTCCAAATGGTTATGAGCTGAAGCGTATCAACGTAGGGTATACCCCGCGCGCCGAGTGCTTCCTTCAGGCCCGTAGACGGGGGGCGGAGGGGGAGGGGGTGTTTTCCCGAAATTTTGGTTGCGGGCTTTAGTGTTATAGAGATAGCGTCCCTTCCCTCGCTTCCGGAAAAAAATTCCTGGCTACGGGCCTGGCCACCTTCCTAGCTCTACGAAGAGCTGTGGAGATGGCGTTTGGCATGTGGGTACACTGCGCGATTATAAGCTTAAGTTCAGAACTGTTTGGACTGGAACCAGCGGTCCTTCGTAAGCGTAAGGGAGCACCCCTCAAGGTTGCCGAATAAACCGTATAGGTTTATTGGAAAAGACGCGGGAGGACCCACTGTGGAATGAAATACCGCAATGTAATTAGGAATCGAACCCCTGTAGCTTGGTGCGTTCAAGCTTTCAACATTGGCGCGTTTTCGGAAAAGATTTGCACGAACGTCGAAATTGCCTATTTTTGGAATAACGATGAGAGGATAACGGTACACAAACCTTGGCGTCATTGTAGCCTTCTCTCCCTCTTCCTAGATCGTGAAGCAAGATCACTTTTCGAGTCGTTCACCTGTTCACACTGTACAACGCCCAGCGTGATTCTGCGTATACAGTACGTCCCTGTTTTAGAATCGGCGAAACACAACTACTCGCCTCCACGAGTCTGCCTATCTTCGTTTTCGGCGAGTTGGGGAATTCTCGCCTTTGTTCTTATCGAAAGGTGCTCAGCCAAGAGGGTAGATTGGCCAAGAGCCAGGTAGTTTATTACGGAGATCCAACACATAAGCTATCATTGCTCAATGCAACCATGTATGGCAAAATATGAAGAGCGTTGCGTGTGCCGATAATGCATGAGCCAGGACATCTTTAGTTGCGGTCATTCGCTCAGCTACGGTAAGGGCAGACGGATGACATTCAAAGCATGGACGGTCACATAAGAGCTGTGCAAAAACAAAAAAGAAAAACCGTAAGCTTGCTGTCTTTCTTACATTATTTTATTTTCAGGGGCGTTTTCTTTATCATGATATAACCGCCATACAGAGGTGATTCAAGAGTGCTCAGCAAAAAAAAAACATATTGTCGTTGGATGGTAGCGCTTTGATATAGCTTACAAACGAACGTTGTTGCGCGAGCCTCCGTGAATATGTCGACAAAGACGAAATGCACGATCATACCTTTTCCCTGTGTTGCGGGATATTGCAAAGAAACCTAATCCATAGACTTCTTAGTCTGTTGCAGATACTCATCCAAGAGAAAAGCGTTCGACGAGAAGGTCCACCACCGAAGATGCGAATAGCAATAATAGGTCCACTAATTTTATGATTTGGAGCCACTCTACTTGGTACTGTCGCAGGAATGTATGCTTCGCTGTGTTCGACCGCATAAATTTAGCAAAAAAGATTACTTTGGTAATTCTATTTATTTTTCCTCTCTTCGGGTTTTAATTCTCTTCCATGTTCAACGTGCGCCAAAATCGGTCCACGCGGTCTTCATTTCGAGAAGTTTCCCTACACTTGCATTCCTTTCATTCCATCGCAGTTAATCTGACTATTGGATAAGTTCAGTTTTATGTTTTCCTTTTTGACTCAGTCCCTCTCACTTAATCCTAGATTGGCTACCATTGCCGCCAGATTCTTGGCCTATCCTCCTCACTGGGTGAGAACCATAAAGAAAAGATCATCATCATCATCATCATCATCATCGTTGTCGTCATCATCTTCGTAATTATCATCATCATCATCTGAAAGCGGCTCCGGAAGGCGCGGAGTGAGATCGAGGTGTGCTATAGAACATACATTTTGCGCTGCTTTTGCAACGTCACAGCGATGATCGGAAGCAGTTAGGCTAATGCAGGCCACGCCATGCGAGCGCACGCTGCTCACGTACCCTTGAGCCCACAGCTGCATGCCTTGCGGTCATTAAACGCCCTGTGGCGGTGGCGACGTTCCACGCACTCACAGCCACCTATCTCCCCGTAGAAAACTGACTGTGTTTCAAAAATAAAATTGCCTACTCCTCCTTCTTTGTAATGTGGGCAGCATAATTACTGTACCAGTGTCGCTTGGCACGTAAGCTCTCATGTGAGCTCAATACTCCAACCATGTAGCTGGGTCGAGTGCACGTGCTATTAGACGTTATGAACTCGCGAAAGAACTTGTTAAAGTAAATATTTACTTATTTACTTAAATCTAATTTCGTTAAGGCCCTTATTTAAGTGCATGAATTAGTTTCTAATACGCAAAATCCCAAGCTACAGTATATGATCCACAATTGGCAAACATGTGTTGAATCTCAAAGTAATATGTGCCTAGCTTCAATCACCTTCCTAGTTAAGTGGGTTTGGACAAGCCCGATGGGGTTTACAAAATTTCTAAATTTAAACAGCTTATGCCGGTGCAACGAATTGGCATTAGAGAACGCAATCTACCCCAGCGGAGAGAGAGCTATGAGAATTTAGTTCTCTTTGCCTGTTTTCCCGATAGTGCTTTGTGTGCATTCAGAAGTCAACCGATATACCGTTATATTTCGGTACTGTCCGGCTAATATAGGACAGCCCACGACATTAACCTCAATTCACCAATACATGACGGCAGTCAAGAATAAAAGACTTATAGAAAGAAAATTATCGGGCTGCGCAGGAAGGAAAAAGTGGACGCTTGCTTTCTCTCAGGGCCTTAACACACTACGCATATCATGGTCGGGGTAGTGGTAAGAATAGCGATACATTATAATGATAGAGAACTTGACAACCTCGCCCAATTTCAGTTGTTTGCCCAGATTTCGCAGGCGTTAAAATAGATTTACTTTTTTATCTCTTCTGCATAAGCATGAATTGAAACTTGAATGTGGCAACACACATAAATCTTTACAAAGATCTCTGTTCTTTGAGCCAAACGAAGACGATGAAGATCACGCGCGGTCTCAGCACGAGCAGATTGGCTGCGCTGCATTGATATTATATGACGTGGTCTTTCTCTTCGTGGCGGTGGGTTATTTTTTTTTAGGCTTCGACGCACACCGTGAAGTGTCAACCACAGCAACAAGTCCTGCCCAAGGTCACGACATCGTCTCTTGCACCACTTTTGAAGAGGCAGGTCACAGCGATTATTACTCGACGCAAGGCGGAGAGCAGCATGGCGAGAGGCGAAAGAACACTCTGGTCAGTGGAACGAAAACATCAGCTGCCGCAGGTAAGCCTGACGAGTCAGAGAGACTAGGTGTTCAAGCGAGATTTTCTTTCATTCCTTTACTTGCAATTCTACCCGAAGTGAGACTGTCCATTGCTTTGACTGTTTATCTACAAGGCGTAGTACCTGCCTCCGTTCGCTATTATATCTTTTCTGCGGACAGAAATCGCTACATAGCACCAGTACTAACATGTACGGCTCGTAACCAGGCCAAACCACACATCTCAGTGCAATGTTGCATGCACTTAACTGACTTCTTCGGTGACGTTAAGTGTTACCTTTAGCTACGCCGTGACTATGCCCCAGCGATAAGGCCTGTATAATATACACGTGTCATACGTAGCACTGCTTGTGTGTATACCTCTTACCATTATCCCGAAAACAAGCGCCATACAGTGCCTTTTTCGTATCAAGAAGCACTTTTGTCTATGTCAAGGCTCTCTAGTACAGTGCTAGATCTGCGACATAGATGATGAGGTGCGTGCCTCCCAGGCTGAATAACATGTTACGGTTTTACTAATACATAGTGCATACATCTATATAACGGGTGTTTCCGCTAAAACTTTCGAAAATTGCACGAAAGAGGTTAATTGATAAAAAAAATTTTTTCTCCTCAGCAGCAAGCTATCCAGATCGGCTGAAATGTGTACTTGGGCGGGGCAAGGAAATACTAGATAAAAACTAGCAGTTTAGCAGTTATTACAAAGAGCGAAATTCTGGCCACAGACACGATGATGCTGTATTTGTTTTTGAAACAAACTAAAAGACGTTGTCTGAGGTCCTCTCGCTCACAAAAATCTCATCGGCTGCTTAAGCACGTTACTTCCGTCACTCGTGATGCGTGTTTTAGGTTCCGTGCGGAAGCAAGCCCTTGCATCGCAGGTCTTTAGACCAATGCGTCTTCTTCGTTTCGCAAACTGATGTCACATCGTCTCCTCCGTGGGTACAAACTCGCCTTTAGCCATGAGCTCGAAATGCCGGGAAATAGAACGTGATTCAATTATTGTGTTTTAATTACCCTGCTAATTAGCGTGTCTATCACACTGAGTCATGTTTCTCGCAGCGAACATAATGCGTATGAGAAATTTCTTTACCTAAAGTACTAGATTTTTAAAATGTTTCTGAAATGTTTCGCTAAAATAAAGATTTTCAAGCGCAAATTTAATTGTGTAACATTAAGTTCAGTGTTTGCCAAAAGCTGTCTTGAACCGTTGATCCACATAGTGTACTAAATATGAGCATTTCTTATAATTACTATTATGCAAGGCGTCTGCCAGTCCTTGGAGCATTGAAGGCGACGTCGCGCTTTGCAGCAACAGGGACGCCCATGCGGATGTGTTGCACGAATGCCAAGTCTGCCCTGCTGACATACCACTGCTCCCGCATCAGCCATTACTGCTTGATAGGGCAATGCGATGCAGAGACCTCACACAAGGGATTACTTCCGAATGGATAAGTGTTGATGTGACAGTAATTGTTGGGCAGCTTTTTGACGGTCACGGTCACACGATGATGGATTTATTTATTTGTTTTTTTTATTTCTCTTTACATACTTGATCCTTATTGAGGTCATTGCCGGAGTAGGAGTTAAAAAGAAGAAAATAAAATCAACATTATTGGACAGGCCTAAAGAAATTCAGCGGTACGGAGCGCACACTTCCGGCCACAAAAAATTCGAGGGATCGATTGCTCAAGGAAAAAGAAGCTACAGTTTAACATGTCAGTGCGGATGAAAAAAGTTGCAATGTTGACGGCATGGCCGCTCCTTACACGTAAAGGTCTGGAAAGCCCGAGATAGTTGTATACAGTGTCGAGGCCGGGAGAATTGTTTAGAGCATAAAGAAACTTCAAGTATTCAACATGACGACGCATTGCAAGTTTAGTGCAACCTAGCTAGGATAGAAGAGATGAGAGGGGAAAATCCCTAGCATATCTTCTGCATACAACACGCACAGCCCTTTTTTGAAAGGATGCTAGGTTTTTCATATATTTTACTTAACATTTCTTATAGAGTGTCAAAGCAATGCAACCATACTCGAGAATGCACGAATAATATTTTTCTTCTTAACTATCCTGAACCATGAAAAACAAGGTTCGTGACCAATGAACATTGTTTGACAATACCCGCTGTGTTTAGTCTCAAAGAAACTGAACGTTTCGGATTCAGCTGCACAGTACTTCTTTTGCCGCCGAGCATCCGCTGAGGCATGAACATTTTTCTTTTACGTGTGAGCGCTCATTTCTTCGTATTTATATGAGACATATGTAACTTTGTCCCATGCCACACTTGCTCTCACCAGTAGAAGCACAGGTTTCCTATAGTTTCACTACCGGTATCAGGGGTTTTGCACGTGAATAAAGTATGGCTATTGTCGTCTTATGCTGGATAATGTAATAAAAATTCTTTCATATCAGATTCATATAAGAAACGCAGTGCGATCACACAATCATAATGTAACGGTAATCTCAGATCTACAACATCAAAAACAACTTTCGTTGATCCTTCACGATTTTAATTTGTTATGCAACATGGTCGATATGCTTCGGAACACCCAGGGCGACGCTAAGCTATGTGGAACATGGAACATCAACGTTGACAAGGTGGGCGAATGCAAACTCTGCACAGCTGAGGTCCTGCTGTTGTCGCCGCAGCAACTGCGGTTTGAGGAGCCAATGCTTGGTGGACCCTTGTCACGAGTGATAAACTTCTGAGAAGGTGAGTATTGTTACGCTTGACGTGGAAAGCAAATGCGAGAAACGGCACAACACCCTCCCCTAATTCAAAGCACTATGCAGGATCTCCTTAAAACACCTCTGGAATCCTCCCTCCAGGAGTCCAAAGGGGGCAAGTGCAGGTCCAGCACGATGTCCGACAGCATACACAACGGACAGCCTTTCCGACCCTCTTAAGTGTGGAGCTGTGCAAGGAAGTGATGGAAACTGCATGTGTCCACCAGATGTGATTTCTCCCGCCGTTAGGTTAATGCTGGCAAGGTATTATAACCGTCCCTGCTTCGAATTTTAACGTCGTGATGAAGAACATCATTTCAGAAACTTAATTGTTAAATTTAATGAATGATTAATTAAGCGTCAGATTTCGTTCAGCTATGTTCAACAATATTTACTTGTCACTCTGCCCAAATTATTATGACACGCTTTCGCCGACAGTGGACGCATGAAAGCAGCCTTACGGATACGTAGTCGCTGCTCGTGCTGATATTTTTTTTAGGGGCGAAGCTCCTCTTACTCTAACCGACAGGCGCGCGTTGGCTGTGGAAACGCTCTTTCTTAGAGGAACGCTCTACCAGCTCGCAAAGAAGGAGAACGCGCCCTCACCCGCGAGAGACAACGTTGGCACAGGCAGCGCCTCCTAGCGAGTTTCTTGATTGAGAAATACCAACCGCTCGTGTTGGAGAAGCGTTCACCGGCAACCCATATATATATATATATATATATATATATATATATATATATATATATGCACTGGATCTTGCAATGAAGTGCCGGTGGCAGATTTCACATGTGCATAGTTGAACCATAAGGACTCGTAGCGTGCGCGTTAACTAAATTAATCCGGAACTCGGCACGATCTACGATGAACATCCCGAGCTTCGCCCACTCATCATCATTCACTCCGTGGATATGCTGTAACCTTTTTTTAAAAAATGTGGCACGGGATGTCCGAAGTCATCTTTCGAAATTTATTAAAAGCTGATGTACTTTAGTAGCAGCTTGACACAAGTAAATTAACCATTTGTTTATGCTGGTAACCTAAACCCTTTCCCATTATGCGCTTATCTATAAGGTGGAATGGAGAAGCTCCTGACACTAGCATAATTATGGAGTTTTTATTTTGGAAAAGTGCAAGGAGAAATGAAAGCAATAAGATATGCTAAAATTTCGGCAATTTCACCATTTCGACTTTTTACGTTACAGATGTAAACTGAATTCTATACGACTTGAATTCGGCATAAGATTTATTGGAAACTATGCACGCTCTATGTAAATCTATTCAATGAGGTGAATTAAGCCAACGTCGTAAGTTACTAATAAGAAAAAAGCAAAATTTATAGCCAAGGTACCACAAGCACTGTAGCACAAGCATTTATAGCCAAGGTACCACAAGGAATGTAGCTAGATCAAACTTTTTGACAAGTTCACTTGCCTTAATCAGAGCACTTACAAATAAAAGTCGACTTGCCGAAATGTTCGCTCCA
>JABSTT010004197.1:0-23462 GCA_013339685.2 Hyalomma asiaticum | reverse complement strand
GACACTGTAGATCATAACCTTCGTTGACGCTCCTCGGTGCTTGTAATATTCACAAGATAGACGAAACGATTTTCCTTTTCGTAACGTCCCAAAAGCCTTTGCCAGCTTCGCGAAGGACTTGCGTCCGTTCGACGTGCTGGTCTGTCCGGCCGCCATGTTATTTCTGGCTCCCGAGGCCCCCCCGTCGGTCGGGCTGCGACGTCCCTCCTCCGGCAGCCAGAACCCGTTTCGCGATGCAGGGGAGGTTTTGCGACATGCGATGGGGGTTTTTCATCAACATCCATGGGGGTATCGTCAGGGAAGTGCGCCGTTATATTCCCTAGGGAGGTTGATGACGGCATTGGGCCCACGTGCCCCCATCGACCGTGATGGGTGGGGGTATATGTTGCGGTCATGGGAGTTCGTGGGGAGGTATACTTGCAGGACCTCCCAGCTGGGTATGTTTTCATTTACAGTGTAGTCTGACGAGGCAGAGTTTCGATCGCTTTCGTTGTGCATGTGTAATATGACTAGAATCCACAGCGAAAACATCGTTGTTTACCGTCGGTTGTCATTTAGCGAAGCAAGAACACGCGAAGCGAAAACCAGCAACACGATTTATTGTGAATAAGCTAGTCCCACAATACAGCAAGACGACACGATAGATGCGAAACGGGCAGCTGTCAGTTGTAGGCGGCCGCCATGCTCCCCGCGCTAAACAAAGCGTTTTGAGTCTACGCTAAATTCGGAAAATAGCGAGCGATCGCTAAACGCAAAGCTGGAATAGCGTGCGTACGCATGCGCAGTCTGATCCCGCTAAATTTTAGCGTTTAGCGGGGCGCAACTTAAGCTGCACTAAAGCTCTCTAATAGCCCTGCGTAGCGTGAAGTATGCGCTAAGCTGTGCTTGTATCAGGTCTTTCGTTCACCTTAGACGCTTGACAGTCGTTATCGCCCGTAAGAGGTCAATTTAAGCGTTTTCTAGCGATCTCAATTTTGTCCAGAACACAAGCTGTATCCACTCCGACGCCGCTGGCGGAGATCGCCCGGCAAGATGATCATGCTTTGATCAAAGCATGATCAATGCAATGATCATGCTTTGATCAATGTCGATTCAAAATAGCTAAAGGGCTTAAAACCCGTTTTGCTTCAACTTTGACCAATCACGCCCAGGTTTCTGCCCACGGTGACGACTTTGATGAAGTCACAGCTTCGGAATTAGCTGGTTTTATAAGAGTGTTGCCCAATTCTACGCCAGGACCTGATGGTATCACTACATCATTAATAAAAACGATACATAAAGTACTTCCCCAAGGCCTCCTTGCACTTGTTAACCACTCCAATAGGAATTCATGGATCCCTCCTGACTGGAGAGTTGCTAAAATAATTCCATTACTAAAAAACAGGGTGCAGGATATATTAGATAACATCAGACCAATAGCACTTACATATAATTTAGTGAAACTCATCGAACGAACTTTTTACAGCCGAATAGATAAATGGTTAATTGTTAACACGATCCTGAGCCCGTACCAAATTGGCTTTAGGTGTGGCTGCTCCATTTGGTGTGCCCATGTAGATCTAGAAAGCCGAATACAGCTTGCTCGATATCGCAAATATGCCGCTCTTGTGACTCTTGATATCACAAAAGCTTATGACAGTGTTGAACACTCCAATCTAATCAATTCACTTCATAACGCAGGACTACCACAGTATTTTATATCATGGATATACGCTTTCTTAGAGGGCAGAGAATTTTACTGCTCGCAACATGGTTTGTCGTCTTTAAAATATAAACAATCTAGAGGCCTCCCCCAAGGGTCGGTGTTGTCTCCATTACTTTTTAATATACTCTTGCGCTCAATCCCTATCCAAGAGGATGTACAGGTATACGTATATGTCGACGACATCGCATTTTTTGCGGCAGCAAACGATATACATACATTGTATCAAACTCTACAGGCGTATATGAACAGGCTTGAGACCGGTGGCTGGAAGGAATTAACTTATCCCTAAACATCGCGAAAAGTGCGCTCATATATAGTTTTTCGCCAACGTGTTCCGGTGTATGCGTCGCGTTGACGTATAAACAAAACACTATACCGCAAGTTGACTCACTGATGTACTTAGGGGTCACTTACAATGAAAAACTAAACTGGAGTCAGCACATCGAAAATATAGCAACTAAGGGAGCTCGTGCGTTGGGGATGCTTCGTCGGCTCAGCTCCATTCGTTCCGGGCTTCGCCGTGACGTTCTTATCATGGTTTACTGCATGTATATCCGACCGATACTCGAGTTTGGCTGCGTCTTGTTTTCTGGGGCACCTGCTTACAAAATCAGGCCATTGGTACTTCTAGAACGCGAGGCATTACGTTTATGCCTTGGGCTCCAGAAATTTGTCTCAATCAGTGTATTATATCAGGAATCACGCCTTCCTTCTCTTCTTAAAAGGTTTCATATCCTAACAGTGCGAACATTTCTAAAAATGTATGCATCTCCCCAGAGGAGGTCTCAGCATATTTTTATTAATCAATCGGCCACATTTTTTACCCATCATTGGTAGTAGATTACATTGTCCCCAATTCGTTTTTGCGCACTCACTCTTGGTTCCGTTAAAAGTGCACCTATGTGAAGTTGTCGTGCTAAATGACACTGTGCAAGCAATTACAATTAAATTACATAATATATTCCAAGTAATGCTAAACACCTGTCTCGTGCACTCTTACCTAAATGGCCTTTTAGAAGATCACCTGGCTCAGATAGACACAAAAATCGTTATAGCGACTGATGCGTCAGTCTGGGAAGAGAAGGCAGGTGTTGGTATTGTATCCTTTTTCTCTGAATTGGTCCTTCTCAATTCGTTTACTGGATTTTACGCCCATTTTCCAAGCGGAACTATTGGCAATTGTCTTAGCTGTACGAAAATTACCTCAGTCCTTCTCATCAGTCGCCATTCTAACTGACTGTTTGTCCGTGTGTTCATCTCTCAGCGCGCCTAATTCATCAAGTGCATTAGAAGCATTCTATTCTCTTCTGCCAAGACATTTACGCCTCATTCGGTTGATATGGGTGCCAGGGCACAAATGTCTATATACTTAATGAATATGCGGACGCGCTCGCAGTGTCAGGTCTAAATGGCCCGGTAATTTCTGTATTGCCGACGTCGGCGTTTGTTACAGCGGCGCGCTTCACAAAATATGCTACCTGCAATAATTTTAACAAATCTGCACTAGCCACAACTGATTTCCGACACTTGGCTTATCGGTGGAAAAATAGATGGTGCGAAACCAGAAGAGAAGAAATCTCAATCACTAAATTACGATGCCGAGTCCCCCCACTGAACTTTTACATGTACAGGTCTGGTCTGGCTCAATCACCGTTGTGTCTGTATTGTGATGAGGATGAATCTCTGGAGCACTTCTTCATATCATGTCGAAGATTTAATATCCCACGAAAAAGGTTTCTGGGAATGCCCTTCAGAAACACGGGTTTAAATTTGTCTCTTCCGGTAGTCCTTTCTCTTGGTGCGACTACTCTCGGATTTAGTCACAGGAACGTTTGCAAGGCCGTATGCAATTTTCTTCGTGAGACAAAAAGAATTCAGTGTTGATCAGCTCAGCTTTTTATTTTATATATTTTTAATCATGATCTGAGTACGTGAGAACCAATCTCCATAGCGTTCGTTTCCTTTTTTTATAATTATATACCTTCAGTCATCGCAGAAGACTATTCGTTTAACCTAAATTTGATTATCAAATTTGTATTACAATTTTTGCATCTTTATTAGTAGTTCTCTTCCATACAAATCTCTTCCCCGCTTCATGGCCGATCCCCCAGAGTGGGTTGCGCCAAGGTACCCAAGGACCAACCAACCACTGCACCATCTCCGTGGCCACCTTGGCGATCCCTCATCCCCGCTGACCGTCATTTGTAAATAAACATCCCTCACCCGTAACAGTTAGTTGTGGAAGTGCTGGGTACCCCGACCACAACGAAACACGGGCAACACGGTTCTCCAACCACCTGATCTGCTTCGAAGCCGCCGCATTGCTGGATTGCCCCCGTTGCCCCCGGTGTTCGAGATGTCCCACACCGAAGCCAGCAGACGGAACGAGCCAGCAGCATTTTCGCCCTCAACAGCGGCTGGTCCTTGGCCACACCAGCACTTGGTTGAGCCCCGTATGTTCGGAGGAAAGCCTGGTGAGAACGTGGACGAATGGCTGAACCACGAACGGGTGAGCAAGCACTATTGTTGGGACAGCGCAGCGCGGCTCGCAAACGTTGTATATTTATTGACCGAGACGGCGCTCATGTGGTTCGACAATCACGAAGAGGCCTTACATGGGACCGTGTCATGTCCGATATCAAGGAGCACTTCGGTGATTCTATCGCAAGGAAGAAGCAGGTGGAGCAGACGCTTCTTCAAAGAGCTCAGTTGCCAGGCGAAACGTGCACGACTTATATAGAAACCATACTGAAGCTATGCAGAATGGCCAATCCTCGAATGCCGGAAGAGGATAAGGTCGGACATTTGTTGAAAGGAATCGCGGAGGACGTATATAATTTCCTCATCGGCAAGGAACGCCTTAGCTCAGTCGCCGACGTAATACGTCATTGGCGCCCTTCGAGGCCCTCAAACTGCGCCGCATAACACCAAAGTTTGGCAGGCTGGCAAGGTAACGACTGTTGATAGCATCGAGGACGACACGCCGTCGGTCGATCTCGCGAATACCATAAGACAGATTGTTAGGGAGGAGTTCAATCGCTGCACGGAATTGATCAACGACTTCCGTGATGCTCAACAGACGCACCAGCTCCTCGCGATATCTGTCTATAGCTGCGACAACTGTCGGAGAGCGGCACTCGAGAAGGCCTGTATGGATGCAACACAACATACCACTCAGAGGAGGATAACGATCGTGCTGCAGGCTATCCCTGTCGAGCAGCCTTCTTGGAGCCATGGACATACCCGGCCTACCCGAACGTAAGCCGCGAGCCTCCGGTGTGTTACAGCTGCGGTATCACGGAGCATATCTCTAGATTCTTTCCCCACCGTCGCCGGTCGCCGCGGTGGTACGAACCACAACCAACGTCCTATGGAAGTAAACGCCGCAACTATGACCACTGGACTCCCTGCTCATTTGCTCCACCGGTGAGTTTCCGCAACAATATTACTTCACGACAGAATCTCCGCAGCGATTCCCCCGTCTCCGACCGCAGTCTGACCCCACCGCCTTCACGCCAACGTCGGTCTCCTTCGCCGAGGCGGCGTTCATTCTCACCACCAACTTCGGGAAACTGGGCTGCGCGACCGATGGGGGTGAGGTCGCCAGAAACGATTCGACACAGGTACCTCTGCCCGTAACTACTATGCTGCGAAACAAAGTGATGTGCTATGGCCTTGGTGGACACCGGGGCAATCATATCGGTTATGAGCCTGACGTTCAAGAACCGTCTTCGACGTAAAGTGATGTTCTCCCTCGACAAGCCTACTAAATCCGTGGAGTAGGCGGCGAAATACTGCGCCCCCTTGGTGTTTGTGTTGTGAACGTTCTGTTTGCGGATAAGTGTTATTTGACCGAATTCGCTATTTTGGAACGGTGCACTTTTGACGTTATCCTGGGGATGGACCTTCTACAAACCTGCGGGGCCTCTGTTAATTGCGGTGCCGGTGAGCTTTCGGTAAAGGTGCATCCAGACGAAGGAGTACGAAAACCGGATTTGCCTGACCGGACGGCGCGTCACGTGACCCCACATCACCGATTCGCTTCGTCCGCGTCTCGCTCGACCCGCGGACACGGATAATGCGAGCCCCTTTTTCACATCCAGATTCTGGCGGGGGAGAGCTGCCCCTCCACATCATCATCATCATCATCATCATCATCATCAGCCTGTTTAGGTCCACTGCAGGACGAAGGCCTCTCCCAACGATTTCCAATCCACCCTATCCTGAGCGAGTTGGTTCCACTTTATGCCTGCAAACTTTTTAATTTCATCATTGGTAACTACCAAAAGAGTACTGGTTGCCGTCACATTTTGTGGACGGGCCAAAAATCGTACGCGTGTTAGAATCGAGTGCGAACAACGTTACCATATCGCTAGTGGAGATGGTGTGCTGGAGAGTGGACCGGTTCTCCGGCTGTGTCGTCTGCCGGTGACCGTTCGACAGTGCCCGAAGCATGTAGGAGGTGGCTATTTTGATGCCGACGGCGATATGGTAACGTTGTTCGCACTCGATTCTAACACGCGTACGATTTTTGGCCCCTCCACAAAAAGTGACGGCAACCAGCACTCTTCTCCCCCCCCCTCTGCGCGACTGTTGTCGGCCTGCCGGTGGAGGAGAAACTCCCAAACCATTCTTTTGGTAGCTAGTGGAGATGGTGTGCTGGAGAGCAGTCTTGGGCAGTAACTAGTTACTAGTAATGCGTTACCGGTAACTAGTTACTTTTTTCAGTAACTTATAACTGTAACTAGTTACTTTTAATTTAAAGGCACTTGTAACTGTAACACTGTTACTTTTTACGTGGTAACTGTAACTGTAAATACCGTTACAGTTACTTCCTTTAAAAAATATCCAGCAGCAACACTTCTTAAAAGCAGGGCTCCGAAGTATCGCGACACGACTATCGCAATGTTTCTCTTAATTATTTATGACTATGTGTACCTCTGTATCTAGATAAATTTACAAAATGTATTTGTATCTGACTAGTGGAATGCTTGTACGATGTATTTCACTTCACTTCACTTCACTTTATTTCCTTAAAGTCCCCCTTCAGGGGTATTACATAAGAGGTGGTGTTTAATAAACCTATACAGTGATTTTTTTAATAGCTTCGGAAAACATGGATGGGTTAATCATGGCAGAAATGGCGTGAGGAAGGCCGCTCCAGTCCTTTGCTGCTCGTATAAAAAAGGAGGCTTCGAATGTAATGGTCCGGGTGCGTGGTAGTGCAACTTGAAGCGGATGACCAGTGCGATGAGATATGTGTGGAGAGGGCATCATGTACGGTGGACTGTACGTCGCATTTACAGTGAGAAGGCCGTTTCTGTAGATGCGCGCACCTGCTAGCGTTGCAACGCGGCAGTTAAATGTAAGAGACATCTGCGAACCACTGCAAGCAGCAAAGTTACTTGTTTGCGTGGTATTCGCTTTTTTTTTTCTTTCACATACTACGCGCAGTCGCACACAATAACGAATTTTATATTTCAGTCAATGCTGACATCGATTCGCATTAAACGGGCATTTTTGATCACGATCTAGGCCGATCCTGTTTTGGCTCTATCTGGAACAGGTGCTGGTACGCGTGCACTGTTGATCGCGCTGTCAAGCATGATACACTGATCTCAAGACGATCGGCATGTGCGCATCGCGATTCGGCTCCGAACTCCCGATACGGCCCACGCCAGCGCTAAGCTCTATCATGATTACATTGGACCATGTAGCAGTGACCACCGTTGATTGCGATTAAGAAATGTAACCCTGCTCGATCCCAGTCGCTATCATGTGCCCGTGTGACGCCACTGTTTACGTTTACTCACTTCGGTAGCTCACTTTGCATAAAATACGGTTAAAGAAAATCACCCAATCGGTTGCGATCTACAGTGACAAGCTTCGTCCGTGTGACACAAGGCAGTTTGCACGCGTGTACTTTCAACGGATCCTGCGAGTGTCTTCGCGGTGTACGCGAAGAGGCGCACGGCACGCCTCTGGATCCGCAAGTGACAGTTTTTGGTCACGTCTTTCTGCCATTTCACTGCGACTTCTTCGCGGTGTGCAGACTTCTTCGTGCTGTGGGCACCGCAAGAAGAGGCTGATGTCAACAGCTCTGCCTTCACAGAAGTTTCCAAAATGGTCAATAATGAAATCGGCTTCGCAAAAGGAGGCTAATTGGTGTCGGACATGGTGAAAAACCCGTTGAAGCTTCTGTACGACACGCGGCGAACGGCGTACACTCCGGGCATGCGGATAGTCTATCCTCCTCCAGACAGCCATGTTGGCTCGACTTGCGCGCCACCTATAGTTCGCGGACATTGCGAATACTGCGCCCCCTTGGTGTTTGTGTTGTGAACGTTCTGTTTGCGGATAAGTGTTATTTGACCGAATTCGCTATTTTGGAACGGTGCACTTTTGACGTTATCCTGGGGATGGACCTTCTACAAACCTGCGGGGCCTCTGTTAATTGCGGTGCCGGTGAGCTTTCGGTAAAGGTGCATCCAGACGAAGGAGTACGAAAACCGGATTTGCCTGACCGGACGGCGCGTCACGTGACCGCACATCACCGATTCGCTTCGTCCGCGTCTCGCTCGACCCGCGGACACGGATAATGCGAGCCCCTTTTTCACATCCAGATTCTGGCGGGGGAGAGCTGCCCCTCCACAAAAAGTGACGGCAACCAGTACTCTTCTCCCCCCCCCCCCCCCCTCTGCGCGACTGTTGTCGGCCTGCCGGTGGAGGAGAAACTCCCAAACCATTCTTTTGGTAGCTAGTGGAGATGGTGTGCTGGAGAGTGGACTGGTTCTCCGGCTGTGTCGTCTGCCGGTGACCGTTCGACAGTGCCCGAAGCATGTAGGAGGTGGCTATTTTGATGCCGACGGCGATATGGTAACGTTGTTCGCACTCGATTCTAACACGCGTACGATTTTTGGACACGTTTTATCGGAAAAAAGGTGGGCGTTAGATTCGAGTAAATACGGTACTTAACGGGAGGGGGGGGGGGGGGGATGCTTGGGCCATAAAAAAAATAATAAAGTTGTCGACCCTGGTGGAGGAGTTTTGCAATGATATGGACACTGTTAGCGGGTTTTTGCAGTTGCCGCTTTTCTGTACTAAGTCCAACTCGATAACACCGCCTACGCATCGTATGTTCTACGCGCGAGTAAAAGCGGGCCAACGCTGGGGACGAACGCGGCTGAAGCAGAGATGAAAAGACCCGGCCGTCTCCGCCGAACAAACTGAACAATGCGATAACATCGCTAGAGTGTACTAGAATAGTTCCAAAAGAATATGGCGTTGGGTTCCTAATTCACAAAGATATAGCGGGCAACGTAGATGAATTCTACAGCATTAACGAAAGGGTAGCATGCGTCATAATAAAACTAAATAAGGGGTATAAACTTAAGATAATCCAGGGATATGCGCCAACAACGAGCTACGATGACGAACAAGTGGAGCAGTTCTACGAGGATATCGAATTAGCAATAAAGAAAGTACGGACACAATACACAGTAGTCATGGAAGATTTCAACGCAAAAGTAGGGACAGAAGAAAGTGGCGAGCAGGCAATTGGCAATTACGGCGCCGGCCGTAGGAATAACCATGGGGAAATGCTATTAGTACAATTTGCCGAAAAAAGCCGACTCCGAATAATGAACACGTTTTTCAAGAAACACAAGAATAGGAAGTGGACGTGGAAAAGCCCTAACGGGGAAACAAAGAATGAAATCGACTTTATAATGTGCGAACAACCAGGTATAATTCAAGACACAGAAGTAGTGGGCAAGATAAAATGCAGCGATCACAGATTAGTAAGGGCAAAGATTGTACTTAACCTAAAGAAAACAAGAACTAAATTATATACTAGAAAAAAATGCAATCTAGGGGTAATCAGAGCGAAGAACGAAGAATTTAAAGTCGCCCTAAGCAACAAGTTCGAGGCCTTATGCGAAAACGGTGACGATGTAGAAGAAATAAACAAAACCATAACGAAAACAATCCTTGGAACAGCGATAGAAGTCGGGGGCAAAAAACAGCAAAGCAAACAACAAGTAAGCTGTCCCAATCTACCAAGGACTTAATAAAAAAACGCCGACAAATGAAAGTAACTTCACCAAAAGATAAGATTGAATTCGCAGAACTATCAAAATTGATCAGTAAAGCCAGGCAAAGAGATGTAAGAAACTTTAACATGAGAGAAATAGAGAAAGCAGTAGCAAAAGGCACCAGCATTAAATCGGTCAAAAAGAAACTGCAGTTAGGGCAAAACAAAATGCATGCGCTAAAAGATAATCAAGGTAACGTTATCAACAGTTTCAACGAAATACTAAAGGTAGCAGAAGATTTCTACTCTAAACTGTACAGTTGTCAGACAGACCATAAAACCCTAATAGAAATAGAATCAGAGGAGGACACTGAAATTCCATGTATAACCGCTGACGAAGTCAAAAAAGCTGCCAAAGGCATGTCCCGCGGTAAAGCAGCTGGTGAAGATGGCATAACAGCCGACTTGATCAAAGACGGAGGAGATATTTTACTTGAAAAACTTGCATCGCTCTTCACGAAATGTGTCAAGACATGTAGTGTAGCGCGCAGTTGGAAAAATGCTAATATAATCCTTATCCACAAGAAAGGTGACATAAAGGAGTTAAAGAATTACAGACCAATTAGCCTACTCCCAGTAATATACAAGCTATTTACAAAAGTAATTTCTACGGGGATAAGAGAAACACTCGGCTTTAACCAACCGAGAGAACAAGCTGGTTTTAGGAAAAGCTACTCGACAATGGACCACAGCCACGCTATCAACCTAGTAATTGAGAAGTGCGCAGATATAACATACCTCTTTATATGGCGTTTATCGACTACGAGAAAGCATTTGACTCCATAGAAATACAAGCAGTTCTAGAAGCTCTACGTCGACAAGGGGTACCTGGTGTATACGTGAAAACCATAAAGAACGTATACAAAGATTGCACAGCCACACTACTCCTACATGAGAGAAGCAGAGAAATCCCAATCGGGAGAGGTGTGAGACAGGGAGATACAATATCCCTGATGCTATTCACTGCATGTTTAGAGGCAGTCTTTAAATGTCTAGACTGGGAAGACAAGGGAATTCGAATAGACGGAGAATATCTAAGCAATCTAAGATTTGCAGACGGCATGTGCTATTTAGCAATGATGGAGACGAACTACAAAACATGATTGATGACCTAAACAGGGAAAGTATTAAAATTGGGTTAAAAATGAATAGGAAAAAGACCAAAATTATGCTCAATAGCCTAGCTATGGAACAGGAATTTAAAATCAACAATGAACCCTTACAACATGTAAACGAATACGTATACCTGGGACAGTTGATAACAGGAACTCCTAACCATGAAAAAGAAATTCTCCGTAGAATAAGGATAGGCTGGAGCGCATTCGGAAGGCATTACGAAATCATGACTGGAAACTTACCGCTCTCACTAAAGCGAAAAGTATTCAATCACTGCATTCTCCCAGTACTAACGTACGGTGCAGAAATGTGGAGGATAACAAAAAAGCTAAAGATGAAACTAAGGAGCACGCAGCGTGCAATGGAAAGAAAAATGGTAGGGGTAACGCTAAGAGAGAAAAAACGAGCGGAATGGATCAGAGAACATACAGGAGTAGTCGATATTATTATATCAATTAAAAGAAAGAAGTGGACCTGGGCAGGACATGTCATGAGGAGGAAAGATAACAGATAGACAGTAAGAGTGAAGGAGTGATTACCAAGAGAGGGAAACGCAACTCGTTCAGGATAGGGTGGATTGGAAATCGTTGGGAGAGGCCTTCGTTCTGCAGTGGACCTAAACAGACTGATGATGATGATGATTGCAAGTCGACTGTTACACACATTTTTAGGAAAAAAGCAATAATTATATTTCAATATAACAGCAGGAGTCATACTTTATTGACAGCGGATACATTTAAGTACCTGGGCCTCACAATTACGCATAACTTAATGTGGCATACACATACTGATAGTGCTTGCTGTAGCGCTTCACAGAAGTTGTACTTAGAAAAAAACTCCAGGGCGCAAGTATGGAAGTACAATCATCTATAAAAAATCTTTAACAACTTGTGTGCTACCGAATGATTGGAAAATTGCAAAAATCATCCCAGTCCATAAGTCAGGAAATAAAACCGAACCTTCCAATTATAGGCCCATCTCCCTTATCAGCACTTCGTGCAAACTTCTTGAGTACATCATCCTTAAACATATAAATACTTACCTCGAGGAAAATAGCATTCTATCGCCGGCGCAGCATGGGTTCCGACAGGGATCATCCACAGTCACTCAACTTGTTGAACTCATACATGACATCTCGAGTACTATTGATCACCAAAAACAGACAGACCTTATCTTTCTTGATTTCTCAAAGGCCTTCGATCGCGTATCACATCAAAAATTAATACTAAAATTTGAATACATATTAGGTAAGGGGCTCGTTAGTGGATGGATAAAAGACTACCTTTCGAACCGAACACAATTTGTACAAATTAACCACACCAGTTCTAAACTCACATAAGTCACCTCTGGAGTCCCTCAGGGTAGCGTTTTGGCTCCTGCACTTTTTCTGATCTTTATTAATGATTTAGCCACCGACATATCCCTGTCAACGTAAGACTTTTTGCTGACGACTGCATACTCTATAAAGAAATTACTTCTCCAATTGACCACATCACTTTAAACAATGCACTGAAAACAGTTTCCGCGTGGTGTGCTAATTGGCAAATGAGCCTTAATGTTAAAAAAACAGTTCTTTTGAGAATAACAAGAAAACACCACGTAGATGAGTTTCCTTATACCATAAATGATGACCCGGTAACAGTACTAGTTTCGCAGCACAAGTACCTTGGACTAACAATAACGTCTGACCTTAGATGGGATTGCCATGTTAATAATGTTACTTCAACGGCACTTAAGCGGCTCTTTTTTCTTAAGCGGCGCCTTCGTCAAGCACCCCGTGAGACTAAATTACTAGCTTACAATACACTCATTAGGTCAGTATTAGAATATGCTACCCCGGCTTGGTTTCCATCGACTAATAAATTAATTACCATTTTCGAGGGAGTGCAAAGGAAAGCAATTAGATTCATCTTCAATAAATATCAACTTACAGACTCTCCAAGTGCTTTGATCAATTCGGCCGGATTGCTAACAATTGAAAACTGCGCCACGCTCGCCCGATTGAAATTGCTTCATCAATTAGTTCATAACAAGCTAAATGTTAACAGTTCCAAGTACGTACATCTCTATTGCAGACACAAGAGTAACTAGACTAAAGCATTCGTACACCCTAAATGAATATCGCTTTTATACTAATTGTTTTAAATACTCTTTCTTCCCGCTAGCCATAAGACAGTGGAACAACTTGCCTTCCACTATTACCAATACCTCCTCAGTAACCACCTTTCAATCACTACTTGAAAAGTACTTACAGGATACACAAACATAAAACTACAAATATTTTTTTTTTTTATTGTGCAAAGTTCCTTATTGATGTACCTTACCCCTTGTACTTACAGCGCTACCCTCATGCCACTAACTACTATTGCAATATATGCCTTTTTTTGCACCTTTTGAAATGTATGCTTTTTGTACCTTTTGCAACGTATGCGTTTTTTTCTTTTTTCTTTTTAACCTTTGTATACTTATAAGTTGTGTCCTTCCTGCAATAATCCCTAATGGGATTGGCGGTATGTACTAAATAAAATAAATAAATAAATAAAATTTATTGCTTTTAAAGCGTTTATATGGGAGATACTTGAATACACTCGTATAATTGTCTGGAGTCCTCATCCGAAAGTATTGGTAAATAAACTGGAAAGAATACAACGGCTTGCTGCTCGCTTTATATGTTCAAAATATGAGAAGTATGCTCTGTAACAGAAATGCTATAATTCTGTGATCTGGAGACACTGCAGGAGAAACACAGACTTTTTCTATTAATGGAAGGGGATTTTAAAATTAACAGAACACCCACTTACAACAACCTGGTAAACGAAGCGGGAGGCCAAATCACAGACGAGTGCTCCAGCCTTACTTTGCACGGACGAAGATTTACAGGTATTCTTTCTTCCCAGACGTAATTGAGACATGGAATGGTTTACCGAGTGATGTAGTTAATATAAATGATGTTAATAAATTTATGCACTTGATTTACACTTATGCAGTATGTTGTAAACATCCTGGACGTTACTTATTGTTATAGGGATTCAAAAGTGTTTTTGTTTCGTTGTGAGAGAGCTTTATATAAATTTGTATAATTGTATGTCGAAGTTAGTACTGTAACCTGTACAATTATGCACCTACTTTATTAGTACGAAATGCCATACTTCCCTGTAATGACCCTCAAGAGGGGGTTGGCAGTATATCTAAATAAAATAAATAAATAAATAATAAATAGTTAAAATGATAATTATGGGCGATTTCAACGCTCCTTTTATTGATTTGGAACTTCAACAGGTCGTGAGAAGGCAGCATGTGACTCCCTAATTCATATGGCTGTTTATTTAAACTTAGCACAAGTGGTTCAACATCCAACGAGAATTAATTATGTTCTTGACCTTGTTTTTATCAACCAAGAACTGCTGCAATAGGATTTTGAATGTGAGATAGTTGGCTATTCATCAGATCACAAGGGTGTCTTATTGCAATTTAACGTGATTTGTGTGCCCTGTAAGCCGAGATTCAACATTGTTACCGATTTAACGTGTGCTAACAACTTTACGATTATTGATTTACTAGAGTCCACTTTCGATGAATTTGTAGCAAGCAGTGAGTCATGTAACGTTGACGTGTTGTTAGAACAGTTCTATAATTTGGTGCACACCTGTGTGCTACAGTTTGTTCCTCAAAAATATGTACAACATAACCAAAAGCATCCTTGGTACACACGTGACATAATCCACCTCATAAGATGCATTCAGCGCATGCGCAGGCGTAACCATCTCGATCCGCTGCTTTTCTCGCTCGAGTCTGAGCTAAAGGCAAAAATGGCAGATGCTAAAAACTTTTATTACAATATGACATTAACAACATTCATGAAGGATAACCCGTCGAAATCTTGGAAATCAATACTCCCCTCTTCTCATAACTCTGCAGCATTCATTATCAACGATAAAACTTGCACTGATCCTGTTGCCATTTCTGGAGGCTTTAACAACTACTTTCACTCTGTCTTTAGTCAAGATGATTGTTCTTGTCCTCTTTTCATTCACAGCTTGGCACATGTGCTACCCGGTCTCGAGGTAACCTATGCACAGGTTCTTAATCTATGTATTGCTAAAAATTGACCCTTTGAAGAGCGTGGGGCCCGATGCCATACCTAATATGTTCTTGATGAGGTACTGTGAATGGAATGCCCATTATCTGACAGTAATTTTCAATAAATTCCTTGACACGTCAACCGTGCGCAAAGTTTGGAAAATTGCCAGAGTCGTTCCAGTATTTAAATCTGGCGTTGAATAACTTATAGCAAATCATAGACCAATATCTCTCATCTCTACTTGTTGTAAGCTTCTTTAACATATTCACAAACACATTGTTGAGTATTTAAATTGTCAAAATCTTATTTCACAAATTCACAAAGTCAGCATGGCTTTCGCACTAGCTTTTCCGCTGTCACGCAACTCATTCGTTTTACACACGACATAGCTCCTGCTCTCAATAACCCCGATCAACTGGACACTATCTTCATCGACTACTCAAAAGCATTTGACATGATCTGCCATAAAAAGCTTCTGTGTAAACTGCAAGCAGTATTAAATGAGTCTACATTATTAGACTGGATAGCTGACTATTTACACTTAATATCCGAGTTGGTAACTTTCAATAGCGCACAGTCTTTCTTCATCAGTGACAGTCACATTAGGTGTGCCTCAGGGTTCAGAGCTTGGACCTCGGTTATTTGTAATTTACATTAATGATGTAATAGATGTGATTAATAACACTGCCATTAAGTTGCACCTATATGGCAAAGATTGTGTCCTATACTGCACTGTTAAAGACACTAATGACCAGCAAGAACTAAACAATGTTTTTCAATGTTCTGTGAATGGAGCGATCTGTGGCAAATGAAAATTAATTTCACCAAGACGGTTGCCATGGCTTTTGGTAACAAAAACAAGTGACTGAATTATTCTTATGGTGCTAATGACTTTCTTGTCCCATGTAAGTGAATTCAAATACAGTGAACACCAGTTAAATCGAACTCGGTTATAACGAATTTCGGATATAACGAACAACATAGGTATGTTTGTTTGGTTTCCCATAGACTCAATGCAAAAGAAATCCTCTTAAGATGAACCCCCTCACAGGTAACCTTCTGTTAAGAGGAACTTTCCCAGTGCTGTGGACAGCTGCCCCTAGTTTATTGTAGGGGGCCCCATACCTGTGTTCTTTTGTTGTCTCCCCACCAAGGAGTGCACAAAAGAATCAAAGACTAAGTAAGCAAAGCCACCGGGGTGCCAGCAATAAAACTGCAGAGTTTTATTGTTGGGGACCTCAAGTGCTAGGGGCACCCTGCCTTCTTGGGCCCTTTTGTTGTCTCCCCACCTCCTGTTCAGCACCTACAGTGAGAGTACAAAGGAACACAAGGCAAAAGAATCCAAGAGGGCTTACACAGAGACTCTGGGTACTTGAATAAAGTTGCCCCCAACTAGTAGAGCAGTGGTAAAGCAAAGCAGAACAAAACAAAAAAGGGAGGATCTGGGCTCCCACAAAGGGGCAAGAAAAAGGGGGGGATATAAAAAAGTGAATGCTGCTTTTTATCCACAACAAAGTGTACACATTACACCTTTTGGCTGATCAGCACCTCCTGGGGCAAGTGCAGGAAAAGTGCCTTAAAGAAAGACAGGCCTAGTTTCTAGTCTGGGCAGTAAAGGAGTCCTTGGGGACGTGAATTCCTATGTGAGCATCCTCAAAGCTGCGCCGCAATGCCTAACGCATTGAGTGGCAACACAACTGACATGCTCACTGAAGAAGTGCTTTCAAAGAATATGGGAGGTAGCTTGTGCCTGCTTAAGTTCTCTAATAAACAACCTTTCCCAGCAGCATGAAGATACTGGTGGATACTTAAAATCATTAGATGAAATGTTATTTATGGCTGCTTGCCAGTGCTTGAAGGCAGTTTTCAAGTTGGGTAAAAATATGGTTTCGTTTGTAATTTTTTCCCAGTTGCAAGTCTACTTTATTGACTTTTTGAAGTAATATGTTTGGATCCACCTGGGCACGTGGCCAATCCATTCTTGGAGGCACTTCTGATAAGATGAACTTCTGATAAGACGAACAAATTGTCATGGTCCCATCGAGTTCATCTTAAAGGGAGTCTACTGTACTCGGGTGTTATTTTTTCACATAACCTAAAGTGGCATGCCCATATTAACCACATCTATGCAAAAGCACTTCGGAAGCTTGGCTACCTTAAGTGAACTTTAAAATATGCTACCTAGGAATGTAAGGTTACTGCTTACAAATCACTAGTACTTCCGATACTAGAATACACTTCAGCTGTATGGTGCCCTCATCTCACGTGCGACATAGAGCTTCTGGAATCAATTCAGAAAAAAACAATCATTCATCTATGGTGATTATGATCGTAGCTTCTCACCTGGATCACATGCTCAAATCTTATCATTGCAGACTTTAGAGCACAGGCACACAAGTGAACGTGTAAGTTTGCTGCACAAGAACGTCCATACATCATCCAGCGTTGAGGCACCCTTCTCTTGTATATATTAATGCTCATACTACTGGACATACCCACAGGCTAAACATTATTCCTTTCAGGACACACACTGACTGTTTTAAGTTTTCATTTTTTCCACACACAGTTGAACTCTGGGACAACTTGGATAGCTCGCTTCGTGCATTAACATGTGAACAGTTCGTTGAGCCATTACCTAACCATATCACCTTTTAATCTGTTTTGTATAATATTAGTGTTTTCCTCTTTCTTTCTTTGCACCAACCTCTGTACCCTCACGTCATTAATGACCTTGTTGAGCACTTATGCAAGCGTAGCACATTTTATCTGTTTGTACAATGTCAAAGTTTTTCTTTTGTTGTCGTCGCTGTTTATATACTAAAACATGTACCCACTCCTGCTCAGCCTCGATATCGAGATAACTGTATTTGTAAATTAATTAACAATGAGGAGTTATCTAGACTGATTCCACACAAGTTGGGCAGCGGTTTCCTTCCCAAGAACATGGTAGTTTACTACATCATCAGTGTAGAGGCCAATTTCTTCAATTCTGCAATAGCATGGAAAGTTGGGCTAGTTGGAACATATGCATTGTAGCAACGCAAAAGACAGACCAAGGAACACAAAACACACTGGACGAGCGCTGTCTCGCAACTGAAAAAATTTATTTGACAGAATCACGCGTACCAACTTCAGCCTGCACGTTATGTGGCTGGCTGGTCCACGAAGAGCTGGTCTCAGTCTGGGCTCCATGGGTGTACACGTGCTGCACTGCGGCCTGCACGGGCTGCGGTTGCAATGTCGCGGGGGCTCGAGCTCGGGAGCCTCATCCCATTGTTCCTCCTCGTCCGCGCAGTCCCCCTTTCCAAGGACCTGTGGCGTGGGCACGGTTGGCGTTTGTGCACGTTTAGCAGGAACGTAAACCACAGGGGGCCGTTCGCGCACAGTGACCTGTAGTACCGCCGTCGCTCAGACGGGGTCATGCCCTGTACGGTGCGGAAGATCGGGGCCACTGTGGGCTGGCAGTGGTCGACAGCAGCTCCGGTCTCTACCTCCCACCTCTCTTCAGGTTCAGGGACAAAAGGCTTTGCCCTTCCCGGTGCCGGAAATGGATCGTCGTCCCAGGTCGCCGTGTTCAAGTGTGTGGCCGGCCGGTCGGGGCAAGTGGCCAGATGCATTTGATATCCCTCTGTGCTGGCCGGAGTATATAAGGCGCAAGGCTTAACTCGGGATCGGGATGTCTGCTTCCAGCATTTCGATATGTGCTTGCTCAGCCGACTTTTCAACACCTTGTGGTTCTCGTTGTAGGGACACACGACGAGATCATCCCGGACCCCGTTGCATGCAGCCATATGTTGAAAATCCCTGAGGGAAACTTGCGTTACTCGTGCCCGCGGGCTGGTGACCGTGGTCTAATATGGCCGAGTTAGCACACGTGAAGCGGCTCTGTAATTTTTCTTTGCCAAATAAGGTCAAGCGCCAATGGTCCAATGAAATGCAGCCACAGAAGCGCATCACAGCACGTGCGTGCCATCGATACCTGAGCTACAGTGTACTAGAATATTCTAGTGTACTGTGGTGTTTTACCCCGCAGGAAGCGGCAGCGCCACGTTCCCCCTGGTGGCATCGGTGCGAGGAGGGGTCACGCGCGCATGGAGGAACTTCCTCCATGCACGCGCGCCCGTAGGCAAGCGCCGCTGGTGTTCCACGTCGTGTGGTATTCGATTTGTCGTGCGGTTCTCAATTTGTTAGAGTTTCGTTGTTTTAGTGGTTTTAGTTCTGTTCGACATGGTTTACATAGAACTCAAACCACCCATAGAATATGAATATAGTGCTATAGGCCAGCCCCCTGTCGACGATACTCCTGATTGCGTTCCATTGCCTTGTTATGGCCGTGGTCTTCCGCTGATACCGCTTAAAGAGCTGCCTATATTTCAGCACCTGAAGAAACTGGAACAATTGAAGACACCGAATCCTGCGATTGCTGTAAGCTTTGTGTACCTACCTAGAGCGTTATGTTTCTCAGATCGCAAACACTTCTGTGCATCTATTACAGAACGGCCGAGTCCCCTCTGGCATAGGACGTGGAAGGATGCATTCCCGTGTAAGTACTGCACCTGCGATCCTCGCGCTACAATTTTAACTCGAGAAGTTCTGCAAACTTGTTTTTGTTTCGATAATGCAGCGAGCATCGTTTGTTTGACAGTGATCTGTAGCAGAGCCGAGCTCATCCCATAAAGGTGCGGACAGGGAGACGCGCGTTGCGTCCTATTCGCACCATCAAGCATCTGCATCTCTCCGCGTTGCGCTCTTCGCTTACCGTTACATAAAGTCCCTAGATTTTTCTTCCTTTTAAGCGAGAAAAGCGATCTAGGGACTTTACCGTTACCGACGCAGGAGGTGCAAAAGAGAAAATAATTCGAAGCTGTGTTGCTTTTAAAGGGACCCTGAAACGGTTCTGACGATTTTGTGAAGACATGGTGATGCGGTAGAGCGAGTCATTAGGATCATTATAGGACAGATTTCAGCGTTCTGCGTAAAGTGTGTCATTTACAATAAGGCGTTGAACACACGCATCGCGAAAGATCGCAGCGGCTCGTCGAAATGCGTTTTCAAACGCCCCCGCCTATCGAACGATGGAATGGGAGGCCGCTGATTGGCCCCCTAACAAGCAATCTAACTGCAAAAACGTGCTCCTACAACGTGCTCCTCCGTTTCAGCCAACGGTATCGTCGCGGCATCTGGCTCGGCGGCTGCATTTCGATGGAGGCGAAATGTTGAGGCCCGTGTGCTGTGCGACGTCAGTGCACGTTAAAGAACCCCAGGTGGTCGAAATTTCCGGAGACCTCCACTACGGCGTCTCTCATAATCAGAACTGGTTTTGGGAGGTTAAACCCCACAAATCAAATCAATCAGCGGCATCTGGCTAGAGTGTACTAGAATATTTTGAGTGGCGCGACCGGAGCGGGCGCGCCGTGCAAACCGGTGTCCCCTCTCGCATGGAAAGCAGCGGTGGCGCTGGCGTGCCTAACCATTGGGGGTGATTCCACGTAAGATCGAACAAAGCATGGCTGGTCACCCTCTTAAATTTATTTCAAAATTTTATATATTGCTGCCCGATGTGTGGAAAGAAGAGATCCGCAGTTGGTTTTGCTAGAAAAAATTTTGTCGAAGCGCCGGGAGTCAATAATGGCGAAGAGGTGGAGTGCCGCGCTTACCTGCTCTTCTGTTTTGGCCAACTTTGCTTATTAATTACACAAACTATACTAAGGTTAGGTGGCTGAAAATTTTTTAAGTAATTATACGCATGCTTCTACTTGTGGTAAATTATTTTTTCTTTTTGTGGGGAGTGTATATATTTTTATAAAAATCCTCAAAATCTGCCCAGGAAGCATTTTTCTGTCCACTTTGCGGGCTTATATCTCAAAAATGGCTTGAGGCAGAGCAGCGAAAATTCCGCATTACGTTCTAAGTAAACTCGTTTGTCAACCTACAAAATATTATATTTATATAATTTTTGAATAAAGAGATACGGCCGGGCTAACTTCAAAAAAACACCGAACAATGAAAACTTATGACGACAATTAAAAAAAAACCCCATTTTTGATATTTTTTAAACTTTGTACACTTATTCTCCTTCACATTGGCTTTCACAATCACCAAAAACATGTTGCATAATTTTGTTCCACTAGGAGTTACAGCCCGTCGAATTAGACCCTTACGCAATGATAGGCAATTGTTGTGATCCGGCTTCTTGCCCGCTTAGTGTATAGAATGAAGACAGAATTGAATTTCTGGTCCTTAGGAGGCCAGCAGCACCGAAAAAAGGTGTTGGTGGCACTGATGGTGTCAATTTCGAAGCGATTTGATCACCCGAGCAGCAATGAGCGCGGGGCTATCGAGCAGGTGCGCGCGCCCCCCAGATGCTCTAAGAGAGGCACAGTCAGAGCTCCTTTTCACCTCCTCAGACCACAAGTGTTCCAAACACTTCTTGGGTAACTTCAACGCGTGTGGGCTGGAGATTCGCTATCCATTCTGCCTTTTGTTCGCACCGCACTTAGGCGCTGATAACAAGGCGGAGATGGAAGCAAGATCAAAACACTATCAGGTAGCTATGAGCGCTTGCTTCACGCACGCGGTTGACAGCCGCTGCCGCCAGAGAAACTGTGCACCGCCACTTGCGATCAGTAGAACGCATGAAAGTGGCACTCCAGTGGCAAAGCAAGGTAGAGAACGCCAAGGAAACAAAAGCAAAACAATTGGTAAACGGATGCGCGCACCTATCTCAGATTAGATTCTACAGCTTGCGACCGCGCCGGGTAACATGTTATCCCCAGCATGATGTGTGCGTTTGTGCCATTTGTGCCAACTGTAAGCTTTGCCTTGCCGCTGTGAGAACATTACTGGCCTCAAATCGCTGCTGATCAGCTTCACTCAACGTTCGTTTCATCCCGTCACCATCGGAATGCCTTTTAGGCGAATGCAATCAGTGTCCAAAAGGCAGGTCCCTGACGCTGGAGGAACTTAATATCCCAGAAGACGAAGAAATATTACTAGCAATGCGGGAGGCAGGCGACCTTGTGAAAAAGTTTTGGGTGATGACACTTTTTAATCATCTTCGAGTATTGGCGGAAAGGTGGATCATGCACAACCACTGACACAAAGTAGATCCATATACGAGGAAAAGCAATGCACGCAGCGTGGCAGCATTGTATACCACTTTCATTTTGCCGAAAACTGGACTGTTGTGCTTCCTGATGAAGTTCAGGCATACCACTGGCACAAGCAGCAAGTATCCGTCTTTACGTACGTGGTCACAACGAGAAAATCTACAAGGAGTTCCGCTGTTGTTAATGACGACTTGAGCCACGAGTCCGCTCACGCCTGCTTGACTCTAGCGAAAGAATGGGTGGAAGACAACCTGCCGGTTTACTCCACCGTGACATGTGAGTGATGGAGCCGCCAGTCATTTCAAGAATAGATATCAGCTTTTCGAGTTCAGAAAGAGCTGTTGTCCGAGTACCCAATGGGTATTCTCAGCAACTGGACATGGGATAAAACGCATGCGATAGAGTTGGAGGTCTCGTCAAGCATCAGGCAATGCTCAACAACCCTGAAAGTGCAATTCGGACAGCCAGAAACTTTGTAACCGTTTTATCAGAGAAACTGAAAGGTGTGCATCTAATACACCTTGAAGAAAAGAAGCCGTTGCCTTCCGCAAGTTAAAGAAGGAAGAGGGGATGAGAGTTCCCGCGTTCCATTGTCTTGGCATGCCTGGCAGCTATCCACGCCAACGGAAGCTTCTCCTGGCTTGTAGTGGCACGAATAGCCGGGTCTGCTTGGAAGGAGTTGTGTGTACATGAATGAAGAAGTCTGAACAGTCTAATCAATGGAACAAACAATTTCAGCCCAGAAACATGGTTAATGAAGTGGTTCTTCTTGACCTTCACAAATTTTCCATTTTGCTAAAGATTATTTGGAAAGCGCTCCTTGCTTATTGCATTTTTATCCTTTCTTCTTTTCCTTCTTTTTTTGTGGGGGAGGGGGGAATCTAAGCTACGCATCGAGTTCTTACTGCCTTTTTGCTGAGGTAAAGGCAGAAAACATCTGTCTGCGCTCCGATACCGCAGCGCATCAAAGAACCCCACGCTTAAAAAACTGACCCCTAATCATTAATTATTGTGTCCCTTATAGCTGATATGCAGCGTTCACACAGAAATGACCAGGCACATTACCATGCCAAAACTGAAAAGCCGTACGCGATCACAAATGTCAGAATAGTCAGAAGCGCATGCTTCGCTGAGCCTTCCGTAAGGGTCTAATTCGACGGGTTGTAACTCCTAGTAGAACAAAATTATGCAACATGTTTTTGGTGATTGTGAAAGCCAATGTGAAGGAGAATAAGTGTACAAAGTTTAAAAAATATCAAAAATGGGGTTTTTTTTAATTGTCGTCAGAAGTTTTCATTGTTCGGTGTTTCTTTGAAGTTAGCCCGGCCGTATCTCTTATTAAAAAATATATAAATATAA
>JABSTT010004196.1:0-19257 GCA_013339685.2 Hyalomma asiaticum | reverse complement strand
CTAGGCATGGAATTTAGGTTTTCGTTAGTGTCACGGTATCGAAAACTTTGCTCTCGACTGTACGTGCATTACAGCATGACAAGCAGTGTTTTCATCCAGCACAAATACGTGGCAGCCTGCACGTCGAAAGCTTGAAAGAATCGCGCAAATTTTTTCGCGGTTCACAAAACTGTCCTACTCGCCATCACGTGAGTCACACGCGAAATCGCCTTCCTTTTCACTGATTTTACATAATACGGTAGGGCAGCGTGGCACAGTTTAATACGCAAAGCTTCCGCACCAGCGATGCCAGTGTGGAAATCGCGAAAGTTGCTCTGCAGTGTCCAAAAGTATTTATAATCCCGTATCTTCCCTCTTAGAGAAATTATAATAATGTCTTATTGCACCTCCCTTCCGCTCCCAGCCTTTCTTCCTCACTAGTAGACTTCTCCTCATGCGTCATAGGTGGAAGCGTCGTTAATTAAGCTGCTGAAAAGCGCTCTTACCAGTATACAGCTCAAAGAAATACCACGCAAGAAGCACGGCGATGACAAACCGGCGCTGCTATAGATTTATTACCGAGACACAGGCCTTATAATTAGCAGAAAGAAAAGCGAAAAATGTAGAGAGCATGTGCACACAAAAAAGACACACGTCTTCGTTATATGGCCAAATAGGTTATCCCGCTGGCTTGACTGTCAGCGATGGTTTGGTTTCCCACCTCTTCTAGTGTATTGTTTGCATGCTCTGTATACTAGTATGAAACCATCATTAGCTCCGTTCGACGTACCTGCGGCAGCACAGCAGAGAGTCCCACGAAAACGGTGACACGAGGCTCTCGAACGAGTCCAAAAAAATCTCCGAGCAGCGTGGTTCGGAGGCGCTCACCGTAGACGCGTGTGGGGCAGAACCCCGGGACGCGGCCGCCAGGCAAAACGGATGCGGTGGCAGCGGTGCGAACGGTTCACCAAACCGCACGGAACACAAACCCGAGGAAGCAGCAGTGCGAAAGCACGCACACGCTCAAATAAGCAGCGAGAATAAAGAGCAAACAAGAGAAGTCGAGAAAAGGCGCTCTTCAACACACGTGGTGGAAGGTATACACAGGCGCCGAGAGAACCGCACCCGAGGTTTGAACGCTCCGGGCGCTAATCCGACGACTGCGGTGAGCCTTGGCAGGGCCGAAGGTGGTAGGAACGGCGGATGGGTGCATGGTCCAAGAATAGCGAGCCATCCGTTTCAAACGGCTTGCTGTGTGGCGCCTTTCCGGAACGTGACAAAAAGGGAAAGAAAAGGATTTCTTTCTCACATACCCTGTTTGTGTGAGCGTTTTTTTTTCTGCAACGGCTAACTTCGGGTGCGTTGAGCGAAGCAGGACCTTGGGCACTGACGAAGGCTCCTTTTTGTGTGGCCTTCGGTAACGGTTCGACGTGGCCTTCCTTTGGCGCCTCTTCGGACGATAGCGGGCTTTACGAGCGCGGTCTCATTCTGAGTGAGAGGTGGTGCTATGGCAAACTTCATTGAAAGAAAAGCTTTGCGGGGGATGGTAGTTTGTGGATAGTGAATGCGGATGATTTATGGAGGTTGTGCTTTATGTTAGAGCAAAAATAAAAGAGATGGGAGCGTTGCGCCATACTTTGTAAATGTTTAGGTGTTGTTTTCGACTAGTATATGGATGGGTAAACTACGACCCAACGACAGCATGAATGGCAGCCCCGGTACTCGCTCCTTTCTATCTGTCATTCAATGATGATGATGCTATGGTTTCACCATAAGAGATAACGGATTGGCGAAGCGAGTCTGTTAGGCGTTTGTAACGGTGCTTAAAAGCAGCGCTGTATAACCACTACACAATAAACAAATATCCTGTCAGCTTCGCGTTTCTTGCACATTTGTTAAGCAGCACGGGTTTACTCTATCTTGTCTAAACTGCGTAGCTCGCGGACTTGCTGGCCGAGCCGCAAGACCTTGCTCAGGGCATCCCACAGGCCACCATGGAGAACAAAATATCACGACAAGGCGGACATTGGAAGACAAACGAGTGACAAGACGGAAGTGCGCCCCTCCGCATTCGAGCTTAAGCAGTCAACAAGCTATGGATTGGCGCCGCCTCCAAACGAACACATACCCCCACACGCAATCTCTTCGCAGGCATACACGACAGCGCTGTGCACGTGGTGCAGTGAACACCACAGCCACATTTACATACATTACCTATATATCAATGTACAGAGCGGCCAGCCTATGCAATATCTATAGGCTGGTGCGCTCTCGACAAGAGCTTATAACGTGGTTTTGGGAGGCATGGCTTTCGGAGCTGGCACTGGGGAGCCAACTGGCGATCCTAGACCAGGCCCGGCGAGCCGCAGTGGCCAGTGTGTGTGTGTGTGTGTGTGTGTGTGTGTGTGTGTGGTGTGTGTGTGTGTGTGTGTGTGTGTGTGTGTGTGTGTGTGTGTGTGTGTGTGTGTGTGTGTGTGTGTGGTGGTTAGGTTAAGAAAAGACGCTACTTTCTGCAGCCCATGTAGGGAGCACGGCTAAGCGTCCGTAGGGGTGGGGGAAAGGGAGTGAAAGAGATAGAGAGGAGAGAAAGGCCGAAGTGGAGGGCTCCGTAAATTTTGACCACCCGGGGTTCTTTAACGTGCACTGACAACGCACAGTACTACACGGGCCTCTGGCATTTTCGGCTCCATCAAGAATGCGACCGCCGCGGCCGGGATCGAACCCGCGTTTTTTGGGTGGCAGCCGAGTACCGTAACCACTAACCGCGGCGGACAGCCAGTGGGCTCTACAAGAGGGCTCCACCCGAGCTTAACCACCGAGTGTCGACGCAATAATGTTTATCCCCCTCTCTCTCCATCTTGTCTATGCTGCCTCTGCTTAGCCTCATCGAACGCGGAAAAGTGACAGGAGTCTTAGGCGTCAGCGTGAATTGTAGCAAAAGTTAGGTGGCGTTCTATGGGTCACTAAATGCATACTAATATTGGCACTGCAGCGTAACAACGTGGGAATAACGCGACGGGCAGGCCGTGGCACTGATAACGCGGCAGGCTTGTCACTTACGTCACGAGTAAAAGGTAATACGAATCCGTGTGGCCCGTACACGCATTCCCATGGCCAGCGATGTTTGCGTAAGGAGCGCATATGATTGAATGTTAACCCTTACAGACTACGTCAAATTGCACTGGCTTGATGTCAAATGACTTTAGAGATAAATTCGAGCCACATGCGTCAAACATTTTGCATGACAATTCGGAATGGTTTTTGTCGTAGGGTCGGCTTCTTAGTCCAGCGTTGCACTACTACTGCAGGCTGCCTACATTTTTTTAGTAGGTAGGTTACACAGAACAGAAAGATCAGCACATGGAAGCGCTATACTGGCGTTCATGCACTAAACCTCGTAACTATTACCTGAAACGAGAAGATGCTACGCAATATGAAAATGCACACTAAAGCGATTATACTCCAGGACACACGGTTTAATAAAGAAGTTCCACGTACTTGTACAAATGGAGGAAGGAGGGGGGAGAGCGAAGGAGGAGAGGACAACTTAATTATCTCAATCAAATGGAAGGAGCTGACTCGGCGGGAATGACAATGCCACAGCCGCCTGACAAAACGCTTGGCTTTATTTAACAACGAAGCTGTTTAAGCACCTTGTTACAGCGATAAATCCACGTGAAATTATCATTATCATGAAATCAGTGCGCGCTCTCTCATCCCACTGCTACATAACGGCAAGTATAGTGTAGCAAGACGATTGGAAAAGGAAGCGGGGTGTGTAGGGAAAAAGAGGAGAGCATAGCATAGCCTTGTGCAGTACAGTGTAGGAAGCACTGGAAGAAGCAGCTGATGGTGAGGATGAATGGTGTGAGGGTGATGAGGGAAGGGTAGTATAGAGCGTAGCATGGTCATGTGCAGTACAGTGTAGGAAGGAGTGTGAAAGGCAAGGCAGGGTCAGGAGGAGAAATGGGCCTGCCTATGGAAGAAAGCACACACCTGCAATTCGCTAAGGCCACGTGATGTGAAAATAACACACGCACATGTAAATAAGGCTCTCAACGTGGAGAACGAAGTCGTCATGAGTGAAGTGTTCGGAACAAACCACATAATGTACGTCAGTTTCTTGCTGACAGGGCAGTTCCTTATCTACGGTCGGCTGCTTCGTTCGGGAAACGATGCATTGCAGGCTTTCCACAGTGGTGACACGCATTTACGTGCACAACAGTCATCTTTTACCTGAGAAGGGTAAAACTGTTTTTTTTTTCCAGTGCGCGGTACTGCGATAACGTCTTGCCTTAATAGGCCGACACTGGATCGCCTGTTTCTAGGTGTCCCCGCCAGGAGGAGCGAGATTTGATGGAATCGCGATACGTGTATGGGGGCACAGTGCATATAAAGCAGGTGCTACGTACTCTACACATACGTTATAGCTCGTCTCATATGCAAGATCATGGTTAATATGGTACGATAGAGCAGGTCATCTCTCAGAAAAAAAAATTGTTTGCCAACGCCGGAGGAACGCGCTTCTCGCCCCAGCCCCCAGCTGTTCCAACAGGTAACTGCAAAGCAGCAGTTGTGTGTTCATAACGAACGTAAACGATTGAAGGCAATAATGCATCCTGCTTTTGGAAAGCTGTGGAAGCTTTCACAGAAATGAAATGGAAGGAAGCAGGTCGGAAGATCCATGTGTTTAGAAAAAAGAATTATTACAACGTTTGACCTTGTGAAGATTGAAAAGCAGTGACAGCAAAACGATATGCATAAATGAAAATATGACATGTACAGAGACTACATAGGGTGCAATATATGAGTACGACACATTCCCACACACATGTTCCACTTCACGCGATATCACCGACGCAGCGGGACGGACATAAGTTCACAGTCAACATATATAAACTGTCACACAACGCACACGATTTATGTGTTATACAAGCATCCACATCAAGGCTATGTACAATGTTTTTCATGTAGAAAACTTACACAAATATTAAGTGATAGCATCAAATGTGTATATACAAGAAACAACGTAGATGCACGGACAGAGAAGTGACAAGTGCATACATGATACATACATTCGTTAAGCACCACTTGATGACCTGGCTACATGAACCGGTCCACTGCAGAGCAATCCGCACCCGTCCATCAACGAACAGTAGGAAACTGCTGAAGAAAATCGATCCTGATGCCCAAGGAAGAACAATTCCTACGGCAAGCATCCTCACATCTCTGCTTGCTTCGCTGCAAATGACGTTGAAGGACGATAGTCTACTGCCGGCCCTGATATGTAACCCTGTCTTCTCCCGCCCCCCCCTCCCCCCCTCCCCCCTCCCCCCTCAAGTTCTTCCCCTTCACTCTCTATTGTCCCCTGATGGATGCAACGGAAGTTGTGCTGAATTCAATTCGAAGTTCCAGCGATCGCCCTGCTCTCGCGGTTTCTGTCAGATTGTTTTTAACGCGTAGGCCATCATATCCAACGCGTTGATTTTAACGTAACAACAGTCCAGTGTGTATTCTTAATTAAAATCCCGCTGCAGATGACGGTTGTGTGTGTAAAATTTTACCCCAAGTAGGCCTGAGGTTCTCCATGCGTTGGATAATGTTAGCGTGTATGACCCCGTCCACCAGTGCTAGTAGCACGGTTGGTTTTCGCCACTGGAGGAGATATCCAGTTATTGCGGACACCATCAAGTTACGCGCTCCTTTCAGGTGCTTTCGTGGCGAGTGTGAAAATGTGTCATGTACATAGTGCTGAAGCATTTCCATACGTCGTGGTTCTAGTGTCATTGCATCGCCATTGTTCCTGAATCTTCGTAACGGCTTATGTTGGCCGTAAGGTCTCCTCGGGGCACATGAGAGCTGCCCTCTTTTACGGCCTGCGCACGGGGGGCTGTTTCTATCTATCGCCGCAATTTAACGGGGGCGCTCCGAGCCAACCCGCTCTAGAGTTACTGTATATGTTCCCCTGCGGGAACAGAGTTGCGTCTCTGACAGAACTCGCCGCTCGCGCCTCAATTCGTCTAGAGCGCTCACGTGCGCAAAATGCATCCGTTTGAGGGAAAGCCAACTTCACGGCAGTGCGTATGCTGACGCCCGCCACGCCACCATGGCCGCTACTTTCCGCCGCGCCACCGCTGTCCGATGTTCGACCGTTGCCTCGGCAACAGGCGACGGCAGCTGCCGATCGCGGAGGCCATGGTTCGACGTTCAGGCAGAGCTCATTTGGCTCAGCTCTGATCTAATAACGTTGGCTGTGGCAGCGTGATGTGTGGTTTAATTTTGCTGGAAACTCTGCGTTCTCAAACATGTGCCAAAAAAAAAAAAGGAAGTGGCACTCGAAGGAAAATGATTAAATGGTCTTGGTCGATCGTCGAAATCGGCACAGCGGCTTATGTCGGCAGCTCGATGTGACCCAATATTCATTTCAGCTTAGCAGTACGTTTTAGAATGCACATCCGTACATACGCCTCGCATAAGATATATGTTTATATGGAGCAATTATAACTCTCATTAGTAATATTTTTGTGATAGTGAAATCGTAAACGTCCAGAATAGGTAGGACTTCACGCCCGCTTGGTAACAGCTGGCCAAACGGTGACAAAAATCGCACCGCAAAGAACAAAAACGTGCGCGTTTGAATATGCATAAGGATTCACCTTGTATAGATCTAGCACAGACAGCTACGCAGCATAAAATTTTGTAAGCCGTATCCAGTTACCATTGCGCCCGATATACCTATAGATCTGCGAAGATTCTCCGTGAAGGTAATCTTTTTAGGGGCGAAGCTCCTTAAAGCGGCACCCGTTCGTCCCTCGTCGTAGTCGTAGTAGTGCGTAACCAGTCTTACGCTTTGACCTCCAAGGTGGTGCCGGCGGGAGATTTCTCCTGTGCGTTGCTGAACAATAAAAAAAATTCGCAGCGTGCGCGTTAACTAAAAGCCGAATTCTTCTGTCTCTCATTCCCCATTAGCAGCCATTGGCATGTTCCAGTAGGAAACGTTAGTAGAAGTAGAAGTGTTAGAAGCCGACTTCTGCTGTCTCTCATTCCCAGTAGCAGCCATTGTTTACCTCCAAGGTAGAGCCTGGTGAGATTTCTCCTGTGCGTGATTAAACAATAAAAATTTTTGTTCAAAACGCCGTTGATTGATGAAATAAACCAACGAAAGACGCCAGATGTTTTCTAAAAGCAAAACGAAAAGACGCCAGATGTTTCTAAAGCAAAACGAAAAGACGCCAGCTGCTTAACGAAAGACGCCAGATGTTTCTAAAGCAAAACGAAAAGACGCCAGCTGCTTAACGAAAGACGCCAGGTAAAGCAATGGTTTTCATCTGCAACCAGTGCAAGAACCACTTAGCTTACATTTCACCGACCACAAAGCGGTCATAATGAAAGGACAACGGAAACCAGCAATAAAAGTTTGATACAACATTTAATCAATCGTTTCACGTCCTTTTTATCGGGCGAATTAACGGAAGAAATTTCACGGTTTAACCGATGATTACTTCCAGGAGCTTCGCCCAATCTCATCATCATTCACCTCGTGGATCTGCCGTCAATTTTTACTTGTGTTATCTGCTCTCATCATTCTTCAATGTACTTATTATGTATTGTAAAGCCTTGCGTCAAGTACGACGTGAAACGAGAGATTTGTTTAGCTTATGCATTTTGTACAGAATAGTGCTTTCATTTGATACTTACAAAAAAATAAAAACGCTTCTGCCGATAGTGAAGCGCGTCGAACAATTTATAACCACTTCTGTCTAAATTGGTATAATTATTGTTTGTTCGAATCACCTTCCTTTTTTATTTTTGGAAGGGAAAGTCTTTCGGCCAGCGACGCAGAATGAACGAGCGAGAAAGCGCACGCCACTGCTGAGCCGCGCCGCCTCCTACATTCGAGAGGAGCGGCTTTCCTGCTTAACGTGATGGACGTGCAAGATCGCGGATCTATGCGCAACTCTGCTCCCGTAGGGAGCATGTACAATAACTCTAGCCCGCTCTAAACCAGCTCCCGGCCATTGCGGAGGCTAGCGAGCGCAGGGAATGTTCGGCTTCAGACTTGCCGCGTCACTTTCTGAAGCTCCTCTAAATGGTATGCATGGTACCAATGCGATGAGAACACTGTAGCAAGCATACATGATGACTCCGGTGATTTCCGCTTTTCGGAGGGGGAGGCACAAGCCACTGATTCGCCCACTTCTGCTGCTCGTGAGAGCACTTGCCGTTGCGCGTCGTGCTCAGAAGGCTCGGCTGTATGATTCGTCACCAACCATCAGAACAAATGACACGAAAGATTCTTTTTTGGAGGAAAGTGGTTTTCAAAACGTTTACTTCAAATGCACATGTGCCAACCATTACCGTACTTGAAAATTATAAAATGTGGACATTTTTGCTGAAGATATCACAATTCTTCCTTTAATATTAAAATAAATACCTCAGAAAGGGGACTTCTTTTTTCCCACAAGCAGCCGTGAGTCGCAATCACAGTGAAAGGAACATAATAATAATAATAATAATAATAATAATAATAATAATAATAATAATAATAATAATAATAATAATAAAGTAGCAAAACACCATGCTGAGTCCTTGCATGCATACAAATTCCCAAGCCCTCACAATTCCAGATACAGTCTGCAGCGTGCAAACGAAGACATTAGAAAAATTTTCTTACGCAATAATGCACGCCGTCGGCGAAGAGGAAAAACAAAGAACTTTTACAGACAGCGTTCAGCATTACACGGAATGTTCTCCTTGGTACTAAAATAATATAATGCACTGAAAAAAGAAGCACTACTGGTAAAACGCTGTCGTGATGCTTACGGCTAGTTTAAGGTCATCACATCATTAAAGACCGGAAATGTTTCCGCGTGGGCTTGTGAATATAGCCAGAAGGCCTGTCGTTCTGATCTGTTAACTTTTTGTGCAGTTCACAAGAAGAATCCAGAGAACCAGCGCCTTCCGTTTTTTGCGCTGTTTATCTTAAGTACGCACAACCAACTAGCCCAGTCAGCTACTTTGTTACCTCTAACATAAAAGCGGCACACACTCAGTGCTGCGAGCAACGCCGATGTGCTCAGCCGCTGCAATGAAGTCAGTAATCTCATCGTTATCGCAACAGAACATGTCATGGTTCCGGGAAACATCTTGACAATCCCACAATTGAGCGTTTCACCACAAGGCTGAGCGAATCCGTCTCATTGCAGAAACCAAGCAGAAGGACGCACTCGGTGACATCTCCATCAGCATGCCGTCTGTAATACCAAAACCACGTCATGTTTATGAAGGACGCCGTAGTGGAGGGCTCTGGGAATTTCGACCACCTGGGAATCTTTAGCGTGGTTGATTGTGGTTCGGTTAGGAAGGGACGCTAATTTCTGCAGCCCATGTAGGGAGCACGGCTAAGCGTCCGTGGGGGTGGGGGAAAGGGAGTGAAAGAGATTGAGAGGAGAGAGGCCATAGTGGAGGGCTCCGGAAATTTAGACCACCTGGGGTTCTTTAACGTGCACTGACAACGCACAGTACACGGGCCTCTGGCATTTTCGCTACATCGAAAATGCGACCGCCGCGGCCGGGATCGAACACGCGTTTTTTGGGTGGCAGCCGAGTACCGTAACCACTACACCACCGCGGCGAGTGCACCTAAATCTAAGCACACAAGCCCCAAGCATTTCCGCCTCCATCAAATATAAGATGGTGAAGTTTGACCAACCAACCAATCCATTCTTGTTGCTACTAGCGCTGAGTGTGCGTCTTCTTTTGACGAGTACATGAGTACTGAGGAAGCCAGACTGTCCCCACACGCGCCTGTACTGCTTTCACCACTCCCTACGTGCGGAAGAAATAATTAGCACGATAAAGTTGCCGGGTACAGGTGGTTTACCATACAGAGCGCATGCAGAGCAACGCGCTTTGGGGGGTGGGCTCGCGACGCCCTCACGCGGAACGCGCCGTCGTCACAGTATAGAAACACATCCATTGTACTAGCGGCAGCTGCTCAGACCGTAAAAGAGGGAGCGAACACGCGCGTCCAGACCGGCCGTGGTTCAGGATAGCACCCCTGGTTGGTTTTGGCCTGGCAGTTGAATCGACTGACAGACAGACGGACTAAGTTTTTCACGTTCTGGTAGCCTAAGAAAGACTATCGTTTGAAAACGCAGTAGCTCGCAAAGCAGTCGCTGAAGAAGTGGATACGGAGCAAGGTGACCGTGTCTCGCGGCAAGGGCCTCGCGCCCGCTACACCACGGTGGTGGTGGTGGTTAGGTAAGGAAAGGACGCTAATTTCTGCAGCCCATGTAGGGAGCACGGCTAAGCGTCCGTGGGGGTGGGGGAAAGGGAGTGAAAGAGATAGGGAGGAGAGAAAGGCCGTAGTGGAGGGCTCCGGAAAAGGTCACGGAAACCAGCTTGCAGACCCCTCCCCCCTCTCCTCAAGAAAACAAAAACAACAAGAACAAACAAACAAATAAGCAAACAAACAAACAGAAGATATTTAGCAGTGTCACATTGCTGCCACATATGCTGGTTGGATTCTTGAAGGGTATAATTAAACAAATCGATGACGGCACGTAGCCCCATGTCTCTAACCTCTAATCTGTCGCTTGTAGGAAGAAGTTACCATCCCAGCTTTCACATGAAGCCGCGTATGTCCAGGTAAAAAGTAAGTTGTTGTACCGCCGGCATGACACACGACTGGAACATGGTCGACGCGGTGAAGGAACCAGCGGGAGCAGAAAGGTGAACGCTGTATCCGCAACATGGTCTCCGAGAACGTCCATGGCAATGATGGCAGGACACGCTTGTTGAATGCAGGCGCGTTAAGCATACTTGTGTTGTAAGTCGTGTGTTTAGAACAAATGTAAACGATTTAGGGTAATAATTCAACCTACTGTGTAGAGCTGTTGCAGCCGTATTAAAACTGCCGCCCGCATCTTCCCACGCGGGGAACTCGAGTAAATGCGTCGCAGAGTGGTAGGGGTATCGCGTGACTGTTGCGTAATTGGGTATGGTTTGGGAATGCTTAATTGTTATTTCGTCGTTGCCGTTTCGTCGCTGCTTCTCGTTCCCCGAGTGAAGGATCCGCAGCCCGTCGTTGCCGTCTCGCAGCAGCTTCTCGTGCACGAAGTTCCAGGTCCGCAGCTCGCTTCAAACGCTTGCGTTCAGCGTCGTATGCTCGTCTCTTCGCAGCCTTGTCTTCTGTGTTGCTTGCTGTTGCTGACGCCGACGACGGTGAGGGTGGGGTAACGCCTTCAACGAGTGGTGGGACGCTGATGTTGGGTTGTGACCCACTACTGGTTGAAGGTACTGTTGCTTCCATCGCATCTACTCGAGTCAAGCAAAGCGTGAATCAAGCGAAACCCAAGTAAAGACGCCCTTGACTGAATTCCGAACGCGCGCTCCGCCGCTTATATACACACCGCCCGCGTTCGAGGGAGACGAGTACAGGGGAGAGATCCACAAAGACGCCCTTGACTGAATTCAGAACGCGCGCTCCGCCGCTTATATACACACCGCCCGCGTTCGAGGGAGAGGAGTACGGGGGAGAGGTACGCACCCCTGCTGCGCATGCTCGGCTTGCTGAACGCCCGGTGGGCCGGCACGAGACGAGCCGAGCATGCGCAGTCGGGGTGTGGACGGCGCCGCCGACGCCGAAGCGCGACATCGTGCGACTAAGAAATGCTCCGCATTTAAAATTAAATTAAAAGCCCCATTACGAACAGAAACCTCAGGCAGAGGTGTCGGCTTGAAGCGTGTACCGGGTAAAGGACACAGGCTGCAAAATTTTGCGGGCATGAAACGGAGCGGAAAGTGGCCGTGGAGCCCTAAATTAGGAGCCCGCGAATTTGTGGTACTTCTTTCCTGTACACGACCACAACTTCTGGAAACGTAGGCTGAACTATGCTGTTAGCGGAACCACACGGATTAAAGGTTGGGCACAAGGCACACTTATTTTATATGGAAGCTTGGAAGCGTACTTTATGTTCATGCAACACACCTTTACTTGTTGCGCATATAACAGAGGGACAGCTCACGTGACTGGACTGATTGGGGACAAGCGCTACGTTATCTCGATAGCATCATCGTCAAAGGCGACTTCTCTATATGGGCAATCCGATAGAACAATCCCATGTAACATCGATATAACAACGATGTTATATCGATATATATAACGATATAACATCGGTAATTAGCATCTCAAAAAAGAAAAAAAAAGAAAAAAAAAGACGCGAGCTTAGAAGCACCGCTCAGTAAAGTTCACCCTCACTCGCTCACTAGAAGTACCGCTTTGCCAAGGGAATTATTGAAGAATGTTTACTGTCTTTTTCGATATTCAGGTGCGAGGCGTAAACATTTTGACAGAGGTTGTTAATAATACAAGGGAGACTGCGCCGGCTATGAAGAATGAGTAGGCTACGCCTTATGCGAACACCTCGGAAGCGTACGTGCAACAGTGTAAGGCGTTTCTTCCAAACATCTCTGGCACGATTCTAGCATTACTCGAGCGACACGACGATTTCGCATTTCAGTCATCGTCGCCTCATTTTTCTTTGATGTTTCTTTCGTAGCTACATAAATTGAGTTCGTTACGACCTAAGAATAAATAGAAGCTCTGAAGACGGGGCCTCGCTGGGCAGCCTTAACGCGATAGCTCTAGTGACCTTGTCTTGCAGATATTCGGGCGTCGGCGTAGGCGTCCACGGTGGAAAAAATCCTTTCGAACCGCCACCTTTTCCCAGACCATACGACCACGCACACTCTATGCCAGGCCCAGGTGCTTTAAAGAAAAAAAAAGAATCCCCGCATATCCACAGAGTGAATGAGGATGAGTGGGCGAAGCTCCGGAGGTTCATCGGTAAAAACCGTGAATCTTCCGTGAATCTTGCCCAGTACATCATCAAAGACGTGACAAACACTGTGTGTATATATACAAGAAATCTTATGGTTCAACTACGCACAAGTGAAATCTCCCACCGGCACTTCATTGCAAGTCAAGATCCAATCCCTATATATATATATATATATATATATATATATATATATATATATATATATATATATATATATGGGTGGCCGGTGAACGGTTCTCCAGCGCGAGCAGTCGGTATTTTTCAATCAAGAAACTCGCTAGAAGACGCTGCCTGCGCCAACCTTGTCTCTCGCGGTTGAGGGCGCGTTCTCCTTCTTTGCGAGCTGGTAGAGCGTTCATCGAAGAAAGAGCGTTTCCATAGTCAACGCGCCTTTCGCTCTCTCTCTCTCTCTCAAGACAGCAGATGGAAGAGCGAGAGAGCTCGCGCGCCGGGGAGCACGCGCCGAGGGCGAGCGCGAGCCTACCGGCGCGCCGCACCGCAGCACCGCAGCGCCATCTCGTGATCATTCTGAGACCTAGAGGTGTCTACGACAACGACAACGACGCCGGACTAGCCTATGCCCTAAGGAGCTTCGCCCCTAAAAATAATTTCTCAAAATAAAATCCGTCAGAAAAAATTGTAAATCACGACTTAAAGGGCAACTCCGGCGGTCTTTTTCACCACATTCTGATATCAATGTTTTCCAATGGTACTGAGAGTCGCGTAAGCGCCAGGGCAGTTCAGTTTTCTAAGAAACGCACCAATAATATTAAATAAGAAACTGAAAGTCGTCTTCAAACAGATACCAATACGGGTAGATGCCTCTTAAAGCGCGTGCGGTTAAGCCACAACCTTCCCATCACCTTAATTATGGAACTGACGCCAAATAAATACCAGTGGCGGGTCATCCAACGATATACTGAGTTATGCCAGCTTTCCTGGTCTTGACAGCGGCGATTTCGGCGCTGAAGCATCGCCGCTTTGCTTTTGAAGAACCGCTGACTCGGGTAGGCAGCGCGGAGGTGATGACGTCAAAAACACGGGGTGGCCCGTCTCTGAATCCGCTAAAAATTTTTAAGATTCATTTACAGGAAAACTAAATGACCTACACCCTCCTGACTTAGCATATATTATTACAGTACCGAGGAGAATGTATGTTGAAAATTTTATTGAGATCAGTGGACACTGAAAAATCGCCGGAGTTGCCCTTTAACGAAAACCGGCACGCACTTATTGCTCGGGCGCGAGAGGAACCTCATTCCGTTATGGCGAAACTTGAATGATTCCAAAATTTTTTGGGCAAGGAGCTATGAGAAGGCGATACGAATGCGACAAAGTGGGACTATTGGCCACAAGCTCGATCTATAGGTGGCAGCACTGCCACCGCGTTACTGGGGATAGGCGCTCGGTGGTGCGCGTTGAAATGTACACATCGACGCAACAATGCGATCTGTCTGAGCCAACCCTTAGCTGAATGAAAGCATTGACTGCACTCAAACTGTTATATAAAAGTGCTCCAGTGTGACGTTAGTGCTCGAAGAACGCAGAACTTTCCTGTAACTTGTGAAACATGCGTAATCTGCCATTACGCGGGGCACTTTCGTCCCCCAGCCTCACAGTGGGACTTCTTCGGAGTTTCCCTCTTTTTCCCTTAGCCATACTTAAGTGCTGTTTTGTATACAATGTTCGCATTGGTGTTACGTGAGTGAAGCAATTCAATATAGGGTTCTTGTTCATTTTGAACAAGTGGCTGCAAAAAGAAAAAAAAATGGCCGCATACCTGCTTGCTTTGCTGCAAATGACGTAAAAAGACGATGGTCTTCTGCCTCCCCCGATACGTAACACCACCTCTTCTCCCACCTCCCGCCTCTCATGCTCTTCCCCTCTACTCTCACTCCTCCCCTGAAGGATGTAATGGAAGATTTGCTGCATTCGATTCGAATTTCGTACTTTCGCTCTGCTCTCGCGCCATCTGCTGGACAGTGCTGGCGGCAACGGCTGATGATGATGATTGTGGTTCGTAGGGAAAGGACGCTAATTTCTTCAGTCCATGTCGGGAGCACGGCTAAGCGTCCGCGGGGGGAGGGGAAATGGACTCAAAGAGAAAAAACTGGAGCGCTATAGTGGAGGGCTAAATGTTGACCACCTGGAGTTCTTTAAAGGGATCGACAAGCAATTCTTAAGGTACCTAGGTTACCTGGTTTCTTCGTTTGAACGAAAAGCTTACCGGTCAGATTGTCTAATCATGCAATGACACCGGGAAAATCGCCGTAAATCATTTTTATCAGGATTTTTTGCTTATGGAGTCTTAACGAAACAAAATTAACACCATCTTCCCAAAGGGAACCCTGATGGGATGCGAAGCAGCAGCGTTGCGCACGGGTGGCGTCACGGGTTGAACGGCGCTAACGCGGGTGCTTCGCATCCCATCAGGGTTCCCCTCGGGAAGATGGTGTTAATTTTTTGCTCGTGAACCGACGAGTCGGCGGTGTAGCGAGCGGCGGTCGCGGTAGCGTAGCGAGCGGCGGTAGCGGCAGGTGTTGCGGGCGAACGGACGAGCGGCAGCTGCGGGCGCTGCGGCGAGCGCGTGGCAGGCGAGGGAGAGAGTGACGTCAACGCGCACTGCGAGGGGAGAGTGACGTCAACGCTCAGCTGCGGCGTGACCTACTTGGCACCGCTCAAACACCTGCGGCGAGGGGAGCGCGTTGCGGCGCATTCGTACGGAGGCACGGAGGGACAGCGTTACACAGGCTAGTCAAGGAGGCGAAAATGCCAGAGGCCCGTGTACTGTGCGTTGTCAGTTCACGTTAAAGAACCCCAGGTGGTCTAAATTTCCGGAGCCCTCCACTACGGCCTTTCTCTCCTCTATATCTCTTTCACTTCCTTTCCCCCACCCCCACGTACGCTTAGCCGTGCTCCCTACGTGGGCTGCAGAAATTAGCGTCCTTTCCTAACTGAACCACAATCATCATCATCATGAAAGAGCTGCTTCGCATCTAATACATGTTGCGAACAGTGGCTGACAGCTGTCGTGTGCGTTTGCACCGGGTGGTTCTGCTCCGACAGAGCGCGTGCGCGCAACGCCTGGTAGACACTGCCCGCATGAGCTGCGGTTAAAAGCAGATTTCGGTTGCCCTGAGGGCAGCGACACTGGTCAGCGTCGACTGATTTAACTGCATAGAAAGCGGATAATAAGACTCGGATGCGTTTTTAGGGGCGAAGCTCCTTAAGGTTTGGGTCTGTCCGTCCGTTGTTCCTAGTAGCACGTTACCTTCAAAGAAATGAATGATGCTATGTGTGGGAGGCGCGCCCTCGGCGCGTGCCTCCCGGCGCGCGAGCTCTCTCACTCTTCCATCTGCTGTCTTGTGAGAGAGAGAGACAGAGAGAGCGAAACGCGCTCGTTGACTATTGAAACGCTCTTTCTTCGATGAACGCGCTACCAGCTCGCAAAGAAGGAGAACGCGCCCTCACCCGCGAGAGACAAGCTTGACGCAGGCAGCGTCTTCTAGCGAGTTTCTTGATTGAAAAATACCGACTGCTCGCGCTGGAGAACCGTTCACCGGCCACCCATATATATATATATATATATATAGGCACTGGATCTTGACTTGCAATGAAGTGCCGGTAGGAGATTTCACTTGTGCGTAGTTGAACCATAAGGATTCGTAGCGTGCGGGTTAACTAAATTAATCCGGAACTCGGCACGATCTACGATGAACCTCCGGAGCTTCGACCACTCATCATCATTCACTCCGTAGATATGCTGTGAATTTTTTGATGATAACAGCGCGAGCCTTCTACACACCAGAGAGGTACACAGACGAAGACTACAAAGTCTGTTGTGTAAAAAAGTTCACGCTGTTATCATCAGAGAACATGATTGATTTGAATTGTGGGGTTTAACGTCACAAAACCCGCTCTGATTATGACAGATGCCGTAGTGAAAGTCTCCGGAAATTTCGACCACCTGGGGTCCTTTAACGTGCACGGACGTCGCACAGCACACGAGCCTGCCGCCGAAATTCAGCCGCCGCGGCCAGGATTCGATCCCGCGACCTTCGGATCAGCAGCCGAGTACCATAGCACCTAGTCCACCGTGGCGGGGCATCATCAGAGAACAGGTGCGCTTGTTAATCGTAAATCCTTAGAAAATGCAGCTAACCTCTCTATGCTCCGTTTCGTACACCACGTGCCACACTGTGAAGGCTACGCAAATGGTCCTTAAAGAAAAAGAAACCGAGAGGGGTATCGCTACGACAAATATAAAGAGAGAGAGAGAGAGAGAGAGAGAGAGAGAGAGAGAGAAAAGTTGTGGAACCCTTAAGTTTCGCCTTTAGAGTTCAAAGCGATAGCAATGCGTGGCCCCGTTCTGATCGCTTCGCTTGCCATGCTGTTGAGTCTCCTAGCCACGTAATTGTCATGACACCACACTTTTCCTTTTGTTAGATGTTGCATGGGGAGGCGTAACTTATTTTTGGGTGTATGTGATATTTTTTGTGTGATATGGCATTTACGTGTGAGTGTTATATGTGTGATTGGATATTTTCGGTTTGTGTACATCACCTAAGAGCAGTGTACAGGTGACGAGGAGTTAGGCAGACAGGGTCCTGCCTTTAGCCTTACCATCCTATACAGTTGCGTATTTCCCTGTGTGAAACTTCATAAATGAAAAATAAAATAAATGACAGCATATCGGCTTGCTTCGCTGCAAATGACGTCGAAAGGCCATAGTCTTCTGCCGCCCCTGATCTGTAACACCATCTCCCCCCCCCCCCTCCCTCTCCTCATGCTCTGTCCCTCGCCTCTCACTCTTCCCATGTGGGTTGCAATGCAAGTTTTGCTGAATCCAATTCGAATTTCCCGTGTTCGCCCTGCTCTCGCGCTATTTGTTGGGGCCTTTTATTACTGATGGCTTAAAGCCGGCTACAGAGCCGTGGCTTCTGTCGGCTGCTTAACGCGTAGCATCTGCTTACACCATTCTAACGCGCGAGTTTTCATTTGCTAACGTAAGAACGAGTCCAATGGCAATCTTAATAAATGAACGCTGCATATCACGGTACATATGGACGTATATTTCCGGATCAAAGTATATGAGTACTATTGCGAGCAATATGAAAGGGAACACAGGAAGCATGGAAAACAGCCTGAACCCAGGTATCGGTGATACGTGGCGGCAGCCGTCAGAAACATAGTGGAGAAGGGAACGCTGTTCTAACACTGTTGCACTCTTTCCGTGCTTTTGTTTGGTCAAGGGCAGGACTTGGCATTGCAACAAGCGGTCTGTGAAGAAAAAAAACAAAGATGAAAGAAAAGGAAACGAATCGCTGCGTGCCACTGCGACAATTACAGCTGTCTTATCGAAAATTAGACGATACCGGTTACGCTGAAACGGCGTAAGTTGCTGCTTTGTGGAAACGCCAGCGTGGTGGGAGTGCCAACAGCTAGTGGAAGAGCGCCCTGTTTTCCACTTGGTTTTTCAGGGCGTCATCAGCGTATCGCCGCGAGTCGGTTTCGAGGCTGTTTGCCACGCGTTCCTGTGTTCCCTTTCATATTGCTCACAATATTACACATATTTTGCCTCAAATAGGCCTGAGGCTGCCTTTGCACTGTATAATGTGCACAAGTACGATCCCATGTCATCAGTGCTAGTAAGTAGCTCTCTTGGTGCGCCCAAGAATGGCTATCGTCTTCAGAAAATGATGTGACAAGGAGAAGGAGACTTATTGCCACCGCTGGTGTTTCACGCCCTGAGCGGAACCCTTTCCTTCTGGAATTGTCCTGCGTTTGCTTTTTCTTGCAATCTCCTCTGCTCATCGGAAACGTCACACGTGCGCCAGCGTTGTGATAAGGTCGCCCGCGATGGTGACGTCACTTCCTGGATGTCGAGGCGGCTGCGATGCACGCGTCATGGTGGTGTCGCAGTGGTATCACGACGGATCGAATTGGCGGTGTTGGAGGCTCATCGGGAACCGATCACGCAGATTGGGCATCGATCGGGACGCGTAGAACGAACAACGAAACGAACCCGGCGCTAAGAAGCGGAAGAGAACCATGAAGAAATTTCTGTGGTACTTCGAGCTCAGGACGGGTAATATCTTCATCGGAATGGTGTCCGTGGTGAGTCCGATACATTCTTATTCCTTAATGGTTGCGGAAATGTTCTCTCGCGTTTCGTTGATCTGACGATTCGCAGATCGAATGTTGCCTGTCGCCTTTTGGCTAACGCTGTACTTCTCTGTTATTAATTCGGAGGAGTTTCAAACAAATGAAGCTTAGCATGGGAATGCTGCGCGAAATCGAAGGCATCTCTCGCTGTTACTGGATACTCATGTCTGGCTGTACACACGTCTCGATTTTCCTTTCTTATCCCTGCCAAACGTGCACATTGTCAAATCAGTTTAGTAAATTCTAATGAGCAAGAAATAATAAATCT
>JABSTT010004195.1:0-23110 GCA_013339685.2 Hyalomma asiaticum | reverse complement strand
CGTCCAGTGCGAGAGGTACCAGTTCGAATCCCATTGCTCGACCAAGAGACATAGGTTTTTCTAAAGGAAAGCGGGGCGCCTGACCTAGCGTTGGTTTATTACAGGATCCTCTAGAGAGGAAATCCCCAACGTGGCGAGCAAGTGGCATAAAAGGCTTTTTCGAAAAAATTGTTCAAAAGATTTCTATTTACCATACTAAAAGAAAGTGCAGAAAATTTCTATAGAAATTATCTTTAAAGTTTCAAAAAGAACTCCGCATAAATTCTCTATTGAAATATGTCTGTACGATTTTAAAATGACTCGACAGATATGATATATAGGAAAAACGTCTTTAGGATTCTGTAAGAATGCGGTGGCCAAATCACGAACTACATAGGAAAATTCCTATAGGGAATCAAAATAAACACCATAGGATTCTATCGAGCAAGTTAGAAAGGCTTCTAAAAGAACGCATTAAAATTTCTTGTAAGGGAGTGGCGATCTCTGCGAATAAGAAAACCCGATTCTTACCAAGAGGCATGACCATGCGAGTGATTCATCGCTTTCAAAACGGTACATGACATCGCATTCCATCACATCGTAAAATTCACCCATGTATTGTTCAGACCTCCAATATGGCGGAATTTCACATTGTTCAAAAAAAAAAAATCATCCCCTAGGTGAGCCAGTTATTTGGCTGAGTTACGGTGAGAATGTTCTTTCGGAAAAGAACCTGTTGAATACACGGTCATTAGGGCGCTTGACAAGTACGGCAAGACGTGTTGTTCATGTGTCTTTTCGTTGTATTCGTTTTTATGTACCTATATACATGCGTTACAATAAAATATTCGTTGCTACTGTTAGGCCTGCGGTTCATCGGTGAGTATATACGAGACTCTATACTACATACCAATTTCAAAGGTTCAAAGCAGCCCCGTAGCCACAATTTTTTTTTCTTCGCGGAGTGCCCAATTGTCGACGGCCTTGACTATTTAAGCAAAACGTCTATTTTCATTATTTATTATTCCTTTAAATCGCAATATGCAAATTGGGCGACTTTTGAAAGCGTATAACGTTATTAATACGCTTAAATTTTATGTTATTAGCGCTACACTATCTTATTAGCACTACCCTCCAACTGAAGTGCCGGGGGGGGGGGGGGGCCCTAGGGAACCTCTCTGGCTACGGGCCTGATTCGAGGCTGTTTAATTTCTGGGGCTTTACGTCCCAAAACAGCGATAAGATTATGAGAGATGACGTAGTGGAGGGCTCCGGAAGTTTCGACCACCTGAAGTTCTTCACCGCACAGTACACAGACCTCAACATTTCGCCTGCATCGAAATGCAGATTCAGAGGTTGGCACTGTAGTACTTAGAACCGAGCTCCAGCAGCGGAAGGGCGCTGTAGTCTTTCTGGAAGAGAGACTCCCAGGACATATTCGTGGTATAGTAGTAGGAAAGCTGGGAGCGCCAGGGCGCATGCCTTTCTCCACGAAGGCTGAAGTCTGCGATTTGGAACTCTTGCTCCCAGTGGTGATGCGTCTCATGATTGGAGGAGTATGCATTTTGTTCGATAATTAAGGAGTCTCGAAATTGCGCAATTAATCGCGAGGGATACGCTGTGGAGGAAAGCTGACTAGCTCTCACTACGTGGGGCTCCTTAACCGAAAACCTAAGCCGAGCAGCAGAAATATTTCCGCCTTCCCCTGACCCCCTTCGAATTCGACCGGAGGACTGAACCAAACCCTTACAAAAATGCCATATATGGCGATATCAGGAATTGGGCAAATGTGGCTATATATGGCACGCGCCGTACGTGGTCGTATTTGCCCAAATCGTTTTAGAAACATAAGTGGCAATGAAAGACACACTTGAGGAATGCCATGTACGACACTTATGCGTATTGGGCAAATACGGACACGTAGGAACACGTGCCATATATAGCAGATATGCATATATGGCCATATATGCATATCTGGCTATATATGGCACGTGTCTGTACGTGTCTGTATTTGCCCAATACGCATAAGAGTCTTACATGACATTCCTCGTGTGTGTCTTTCATTGCCACATATGTTTCTGAAACGATTTGGGCAAATACGACCACATACGGCACGTGCCATATATAGCCACATTTGCCCAATTCCTGATATGGCCACATATAGCATTTTTGTAAGGGAAGCCACGCGTGACTTGACGCGCTATCATTTGCGTCAATGAAGTACGGGTATTGCTAGCAGGTGAGAGCCTTTCAGCGTGGTATGAAGTCCGGCGCTGCGTTGCGCATTTGTAGTGCCCACTTATTGAAAGTGTAGAACTTAACTCCCGAAGCGAACATCTGCTTATAAACGATCGCACCATTCCCACTCGAAACAAAAGAAAATTAACTGCGCGTTGTACAGGTGACGCCAATTAAATTTCAAGCACCTTTACTTGTATCCTCTAATAATGCGTCAGCTATTTTTGTTTGTTTTTACAGCTTTATTTTTCAACCGCGAACACTTGCAGCCAACTCGCCTATCTCCCTCTGTTCTTCGGCAGTCGCTGGAGGCCATTCAAACGTTCATTATGCATGCGTACGCGTTTCATGGTCGTGCGGCTGCGGTGTAGCAACAGCCGCCGCATTGAACCACGTGCAACTCGATATACGCAGAGGAATCGACGAATGGACGAGGATCTCGTTTTATGCGAGGTTAAGTGAGTCACGCGTACTGAGAAGACGATCCGCGGTGAGTGTATGACTGACGCGCACACAAGGAAGTTGCCCCGGCGGTCTCCGCCGTTGAACTTTCGCCGTTGAACCTTCGCACAGAGAATCGAGTAATACGGGGCGTCCGAAGATCCCTTACTGCTGATTTTGTCGCCAAGCGTCTCGTTACGACCAAGTGTTTTTCAGTACGCCTTGCAAACTTACAGGGGCGTTGCTAGAGGACATTATACCGGCGGTGGGGGGTTGACACTCTGCATGTACTACAGTGCTCAGCGATTGAGACGCGATACTAGGCTCGCCGCATTTTGTGCTACTGGAGTGTGTTGGGTGGTCACAAAGGCACAAGCTGAATCGCAATGCGTCAAAAAGTTCGTAACTTTCATTGAGTGCCACAACTTATCGGCAGGCTCCTCAGTGCAAAGCCATGGCGCAAAAAGTAGTGGCAGCAGTTTTGCGTCCTGAATATCGCGTTTATTTGCTGAGCACTGTATGTACCTGCGTTCTTTTTGCATGTGTGCATATATAGATGCACATGGAACCTTAAATAAAACAAAACATCGCTTTTTCTTTAAGGTTTGATGGGGAGCAGTTCTTTGGACTGCTCTATAGTACGCCTTCTCACTTCATCGGCTTTAAAATACTTCTCGATTATTAGAGCACACATAACAGTGCTTGTCAAAGTAGATGCAGTTGTTTTTCCCATTAGCAATACGAACAAAACGAAAACTCGTATTTCACTAGTACTGCGTGCTTCTGAATGCGGCTCTCACAAACGATACACCCGGCTGATACAATGACGGGTCGACAGACTGACTGACGGATTGACTTTACCTTCTAAAGGGATGACACCATTCCCGAAGCCTCAGACCACGACGAAATGCGGGTGTGCCGGAGACAAACCAGGCCAAGTGCCCATCATCTGCGCTAGTCTTGCGCCACTAGCGCGAGCTTCACTAATTTTTTTAGTGTTTTCTTTCAAACAAGATGCCGAAAGCGTGGTGCTAGCTTTCAAAACAGTATCAGTGAAAATGAGGTGATGTATCAGGATATATAAAAGATAAGAAAAATTGTTCTGCAAGTTCCTTCTTTTGTCCGTGCTTTTTTTTTCGTTCGTGCGTGCGGAGCGAGTCGGAGCGTCACCACGTGGCATTCCCGACCCGTTAAACTTGCTTACGAGAGCATAGAAGGAGATAAGGATGAAAACTTCTGTTAAACCTTCTGCGAAATAAGAACTCGTATTTTTTTGATAAGCCTAGGTTGCAGAGAAATAAGCGTTTGCACTTTTTTTTATTTATTTTTCACGAATTGATAATCGTTCGCGAGCACACTGGATTCGAGGCTATTCTTTCCCAGCCGTAAAAAGAGTTCGACGAACTCCGCTTCCAGAAAAGACCACTTCTGAAATAAAGATCGCTCTCGGCCGTGTCTCTGCAGGCGAATCTCTTTTTTTTTTTCGAAATAATAAAAAAAAAAGTCTTCTTGCTCAAAAGACTTTCAAGTTCCCGTGTGACAGGGGGTTCCGGCGCCACAGAAAATTCTGTTGGCACAGCAGGCCATCGAAACCGTGTCCTCCTCCATGCTCAACGTCGGAACACAGTATTTCCAATGAACGGAGACCTCCACTACGGCTTTCCTCTCCTCTCTATCTCTTTCGGTCCCTTTCCCCCCAACCCCACGGACGCATAGCCGTGCTCTCTACATGGGCTGCAGAAATGAGCGCCCCAACCACTATCGTCATCAATGAACACCGTAGATCCAGTGATGCTATATAGGCCTATGGCTGTTCTTTCTCTCGCAGTCGAAATGATACGAAACGTCATTTGGTGTTCGTGATCGGCTTGCCTCTTAATGTTCACTGTTGCTGGTGCAAGTTAGTACAATGAGCTCCAACAGCTTCGGCGCTCTCATTCCTTTAAAGGGTCCCTGAAACGTTTTTTTGACATTGCGTCACTGATTAGGCAACACAATTGCGAAATCATTCACACCATAAATAAAGCGAAGCACAATGCGCTAAGGCAGCTATGGGCTTATTTCTGTCGCCTTCCTCCTTACCACTGCTGTTCCTCCTCAACTCGATCTGCTGCGGAGTGCGCGCTAGCGACGACAGCGCCTCCCGCGTCAGCCGCTCTGCCGAGCCTCCCGTAGTGACATAGCGCCCCGATATCCTCACTGAGGTCGCCCGCCTCGGCAGTGCTAGCCCTCTGTAATAGAGCGCCGGCGACTCGTGTGACGCCGCCAGATGCCGCGATGATACCGTTGGCTGAAACGAAGGAGTACGTTGTAGAAGCACGTTGTTCGCAGCTAGGTTTTGAAAATTACGCGCACGTCACTTGGGTCGGGGCCAATCAGCGACCTCCCATTCGATCGCTCGATGGCGGGGGCGTTTGAAAACGCTTTTTGGCGAGCCGCTGTGACCTTTTGCGATACGCGTGTTCAAAACCTTATTGTAAATTACACACTTTACGCACAGCGCTAAAATCTGTCCTGTAATGGTCCTAGTGACCCGCTCTACCGGATCACCATGTTTGCACAAAATCGTCAAAACCGTTTCAGGGTCCCTTTAAGACTCTCCGTGAACTTCAAGCAGCGGAGCAACAGCTGTGCTTAAGCTTCTTCTTGTCTTGCTTATGTTTGCTAACTCTGTACTCCCTGTTTGTGCTTTCTTTCTTGCTCCGTCATCGCCCCGTTTTGAGCAACTGCGACAGAAAAGAGAGAGAGAGAGAAAGAAAAAACGGGGTGTCCGTGCCAGGAACCCGGGAACTTAGCCGGAAAGCTCGAAGCGATCCATCACTCTGCCGTCGTACGTCTCATAGGCATGCGCTGCCGTCTCTGCCGGCATGGTCTGGCCGTTTCAGTTGCACACTGGCAAACCCTGTTTAGCTGCGACTCAAAGTCTGCGCCTGTGTTTCTTTGTTCCCTTTAGGAACAAGGAAACACGGACTTGTAAAAGATGCGGAATCACTCCAAACTGCCTTGAAGTCACAGGAACGGTAGTGGTTCAGCCCTTGCCGGCAGCAAGATATATATACTTTCAAGCACTCAAAGTACTCAAATTAAAGGCAGACAACTTTCATATCTTTCATTGGCTTCTTCAATCTCCTGGATTTAAGTCCTCGAAGCAACAGCACTTTCGACATGCTCATGTCCCATGATTCTCTTCGCTCAAGAAGTGCAGTGGAGGGTTAACAGCGAGGAACATTTCTTGTAAACAAGCTGCATTATGCCTGCAAAACACCTTTTTTTTTCGCAATATCACAAGGATATCCGCAGAGAACTTGCTTACTATGCGCTTCTTGTTTGTATATAAGATGATGATGACGATGATTATGATTATAAAATACGAATCACTCAGTAAGTCTAATTCGCCCTCACAAGCAATATAACACTGTCTCACACACGCTTTCGTATGTTTCTAGATGTCGCTAAGCAGTTGCCATTGAAAATTTTTCCCTCAAATTATTTTCGCGTTCGTCGCCGTGCCCTAGTGAAAGTAACTGTGCACTTTGCGTAACCGCTGTACGCAAAAGGGAACACAAGTGGTTGAGGCAGCTGAACCGCAAGGTCGCGTATTGGCCTCTGTAATATATACATACATACATACATACATACATACATACATACATACATACATACAACACCTCCACGACTTGCGAGGCGACGTCCAGTACTGAGGTAGGACCGTTTTATTAGGACACTGGCGCGCGAGACAGCCTCCCAGCTAGCAGCGGCCAAACCCAGCGATGACGATGATCGGCATGATGGGTATATACAGACGAAGACGATGAACTGCATACTTAGCGCTCACAATACATACATACATACATACATACATACATACATACATACATACATACATACATACATACATACATACATACATAGTATTTGCAAGTGAGTTTGGACCCCGCTCCCTGGACCACCGCCCAGTCCAACGCCACGTCTATACATCGTCAAGTCCCTCTCTTTCCTGACATGGTCAATCCGAGTCACAGCGGCAGGCTGAAGGGTCTGCTCCGTGGACGAGAGCGGGCCCTGCCAGCCCTCCCAGCGTGAGATGGCATCTCCACAGTCAACGGCAGAGCCGACCCGCACTTCAACTCGGGAGGAAGTGGCTATGCTACTCGAAACAGCGGAACGCTATATTTGTGCACACATGGGAACGACGTTATCTGGGCCCACCCTTTTCGACTGCGGAATCTAGTTGAACTTGGGAAAAATGGAGTATGTGTACGCACGCAGATTGCACACGCACGTACAGCCGTCTCGTCTGCTCGGATAAGATTAGTTCTACGCTCCCGCGTCGGTGGATAGTGCTCGCAGGCTAGTTGGCTTTAACGTGCTGGACCTTTCACCGATAGACAGACGAGGAACAGCGGTCGACTTCGCCGATTAACGCAGGACAAGTTGTGTGAAATGTCATAGCACCACAGCGCTCTCTTACGTGTGAGACAAGCAACCTCCTGACGTTTCTCCCTCCCCTTCCCCTCATCCGAGCGCACGCAGAGAATAGGTTGTATATAAATCTCGTATAAAGAACAATGACCGACCTGAGATTCGTCGAACGAAGAAGGAAAGAGAGAAAGAGACAGGAGGTTTGACGAGAGCTACCACGAACTGCTGTCACAGAAATAACTGTAGATGGAACCATCGGACGTCCCGTATCGATAATATTATCATGAGCTGGGCTTTCCCGCTATAGGACATCAGAGCGAACACTGATAAGCGAACAATGATGCCGTTCGTACTTCCGAAGATGTCCGGCTCGAGACACAGCACTGTACCGCGTGCGAGCAGCAGCGCGAATTCGCGGCCAAGGCGTGTGATAAATTCCCAAGGTGCTCGAAGAAGACACCGTGGACTGCGATTAAGAACGGGGATCTCCGTGAAGAACTACAGCGGTCATAATAAAAAGAAAATAAAATAAAGGGAAGGAACATACTCTTTGGCGTGCTATATCAGCTGAAGAACATACGTTTCTTGTATTTTCGTGTTTATGCATAGTATCCGCGTGACTGTTGCACTTAAAAGTGCGGCAGTAAAGAACTAATTGCTAGTGCGTAATGTCTGCCCTGCGAGCATTTGGGCTGTGTGAACGTGTTTGCGTGAACTGTTCCGTTGTGTGTGCATCTATGTTCATGTCCTATGACCCGGTTTATGTTAATGTTCTCCCATGTGTCTATTTGTACTTTTGTTGTTATTGACAACTCTGCGAAAACAACTGTGATGTCAGAGAAAAGGTGTACAGCCGTCGTCTCTACGCATAAGCTTTTGCTTGCATGTGCTTAAAAAAAGAGAGTAATGAAGGTGGGATGCGGTGTTTCCTTTCAAATTTGTAACTTTTCAAATTTCGCAACCTTAAAATAAATGACGCCGCTATAGCATTGGTAACGTGAAGTTGCAATGAACTGCAATCACATCTGCTAACGGAACACAATATCAAGCGCTTTATTTCCGCAACGGCTCGTTTATTTCTTAGAAATGGCCTAACGAAGCCAACAGACAATGAAGCCAATTGGAAAGCACGGGGGAAACTCCAGTTTTTAACTGCAGTATGATAATTACGGAATAAATCGTATAGGTTCGGTCTCTACCGAGCGAAGGTGTGTTTTTTCGTCCAATTTAATTCCGTCCCATTTATCTCATAATCACCATACTACAGTTAAAAGCTAGAAAATAATTTCCGCTGTGCTTTCTTTGGCTTCATTGTCTGTTGGCTTCATTGGGTTATTTCCCGTAAGACTCCATGCAAAAATTACTGGAATTTAAAGTGATTATTCATGCTTGACTTTTGAAAACTACCAGGCGTCGTTGCGAATCGCTCCTATAAATTAGTGTTCGTTCACTTGTAACAACGCGGACCCAACTCTTTGACAACTAGTGTATCAGTGTATAGCATACACATAGGTTCATTTCATGATATAATGCATCATTGTGAACTAAAAACCAATATGTATAGTTTCATCACTTTTGTAACTATGGAAAATCGCCTGACCTGTTGTCGCTAGTGTTAATACTACGGGTTCAATACTGTTTCGGGTATATTTTAAATGTTTTCAGCAAACATTCGCAGAAAGGCGGAAGGGTTTGGTCACAGGAAATAACAGATTCAGTGATTCACCTAGTCATTTCCTGCATCACAGTCAGTAGTTGCAACACTGACTGGCTCTTTTATAAAATCTAGCTCGTTTATATCTGCGTCAAATGGTGCGCAAGCTAGTAAAGGAGATGTTTCTGCAGATATTTGCTTTCTTAATTATAGCATACACCGCGCGTCATAGATATATCTCAAACTCCTTTCGTAGCAGGGATACTTTACAGCTTTTCCTTTCTCCCGTGTGGTACCGGAGTAGAACACTTTTGCGAAACTCATCAATAACTAATTCCTACTTACCTTAATTTATTAAAGGTAAACCTGACTTATTAACGGCACTACTGAATATAATTAACCTGATTGCCCTAATTTGTTATAACATGTCGTAAATTAGTACAAATCATTTATATTCCAGCTGTATGCAAATGCAGGCTTTTGTTCTTATAGACAACTTTGTAGCACTGCCATTGTACACATGCTGTAACAATACATGATGTGCACTTATTTACGTTACTCAGCGTTTTTCACTTACTGTACCTGGACACGTTAGTTATAAATGTACACACTGGACGTAGTCTGTGAATGCTTACTAATAAAGAACTGTTGCACATATCCAGATGCTTTCTTCTTCTGAACTTCTGTATGTATGTATAAAACACGCATCGCACAACGTTTTCCAATACATTTAGCAGTATTCGGGAAAATGAATAGGAACTAAGAAGACAAGGGAAACGAGAGGCATCGGCAGCGCTGACGTCTTGTAAAACTTCTTGAAAACATCTTGAGAATGTATTGAAGCAAGGCAAGCGCGCCCCATCTGACACTATTAACCATGCATTGTAATCATATGCTCAACCGCTAACGTCTCGACATGAGATTGTTGGTATTGAATATAGCTTACCGGCAATAACACTTTAAACCAAAATACGTGCAGTGGCAATCACGGTAGCTAACGGTCGTACTCACCTCGACGGCTCCGGTTGCTCTCAGCCGACGGGCGAAGTGCGCAGTTCTGCGTGCTCCGTCTCGGAAGCGGTCCGTTCCGTCCGCGTCCCGTTCTGTCGCTTGCACGCGCACGTGTGTGTGTGTTCAGCCTTCCTACGCGCGCGCGCGCAGGCGTCAGCCAACGCTCCCGCGTCCCACGTGACAACAACGACTGCTTCCCGTCGCGGGCGTGACTTGCGCCCACAAGCCGTGCTCGTTACGTCGGCTGCACCCTCAACCTCCGCTGCCGCCCCCGCGTGTTTACCAGGGAAACTGCCGTTGTAGGAGAGAGGGACAACTTGACCGCGCTGACAGCCTTTGGACTGCGTCGTAACGCTAGCGACGCCAGACGCCAGACGGCATCCAGGAAAACAAGAGGAAGAGTGAAAGAAGACCATGAGAGAGTGAAGCTGTTGCTATATAATGATCAACGAAGGATTTTTGTCGTGTTGCTCAGTGCAACAGTTGTGGATCCTTGCGGTCGATCACCACAAAGTTGTTCGTTGGGACATGTGGCGCCGCTTTGCGGGTGAAGAATAAACCACTTGCTTGTCACGTGACCTGGCGCCGATGTTGGCGGTTTCCTCAAGAAGTGTTGTAGCTGCCGCAGACAGGTGTGTCGCGCCCGCGGGGACAAAGCTCAGGCGCAACATTTACTTTGGCATTGAAGTATACAATATATAAGATGGTAAGACATCTGCAAGCACTTAGTGGAAATGGGAGAAAGCCTCCATTGAGAATTTCAAGTCTGGTTCTTTCCGACAGATGCGCCTGGTCAGCGAAATGCAGTTTCGAAAGGCATGGTTTACAAAACAAGGTATGCAGTCATGACGAAAGTTTCGTGACTGGCGTCATGTGATCCCTGCCGTATCCTTTATTCATGATTACCCACTTAGTGTCCGTAAAAGCCGACGGTGAGCTGAACGCAAAGTAATTGGAGCTTAAATCGGGTCAATTAACACGAGAAATGCGTTGTCGCTTTGTGTTTAATATAGAAATGTGTTCAAAATGAAATCCTCAACAAACCACGCTCAGAGGTTTGACTGAGATTGGTGCGAGTTTGTATTGATGTGTGTACTTACAGTGAAGGTTACACAAGAGTGAATGTATTTAACAAGCGTTACAGTAATCCTGTAGACATAAATTTGCTGTAAAAATATTGAATTATAAATGGTCGGTCGCAATACACTGGCGCTTTTGTGGTTTAAAACAGCCTAGTTGAATCCAAGTATTTTTTTATTAATCATTCCTTGAAAAGCAGGTACTTTCAAATCGGAATTACCTACCTTAAATGCGTTAGTGTTTCAATCCTATCTAAAGTGAACAGTTCGGTCAGGCGTTACACTTAACATTCGACTAAATACACGAACTTCAGAAAAAGTGAGTACACGTTTTCATACGGCTGATATGAAGAATTACTTTACTTCACTTTTCTTGGAAGCATCAACTGCTATCCATCAGAGATAAAGTGATAACGCTTGGTTATTATCCAAACATGTTTTAGTGACCTGCTTGCCTCTATATACACAACACCGAAAAATGGTGCCTACTTCAAGTCAGCACCTTCAATTTAGCGCGAATTGAACATGCTGACATAATTGGGATATGGACAAACGTAATAAATTTACCCCTGGAAAATATAACGCAGAAATATAACGGAGAATGTGACCTTTTACAAATGATTGAGCACATATGCTTCGCCTCCTTTTCTTTTCCTTCTTTTTGACACCTAACATCAACCTATCAGTGTGTAGAAGCCGTATTGACACGTGGATACCTAGAAATTATAGCTTGTGAGACGTTGAGCTTCCGTTATTGTCATTTTCCTGCCGTATGGGCAGGAACGCGCTAAACAACATTCGTATAAAGTGTTATCACACATTGCGTGGTGTTTCTGAATGCATTTTTTTTGGTAGATGTTTCTGGGATTGCAGCCTTTAGTGACCATGACGTATCATCAACATTGCGGAAGCGTTTGAAGCACGCGCTGAAAGATATTCTTCTTGTCGAGTTTAGCTGGCGGAGCACAAAAGAAAAAAAAGCGGAGGATGGAGGGCGGGGGGTAAAGTACCGTTTATTGCACTGAAGATGACTGGTACCATTATGAATAAGCAATTTCGCATTTTTTTCTTTCATTTTTTTAACAGGGTCTTTTGCTTCCGTGTAACGCATAGTATTCACTATCCGGCCGCTATCGAAACTGAATTTGCAAGTAATACATAACCTCTGCGACAGTACAATCCTGCTACGCGCGCTGCTTTGGTTATATGCATCTTTTGCTCCATTTAGTCTTCCAGTATAGGGACTATTATTGCACCATCTTTTGCTCTGCGTGGTTGCACATTAGAATTTTGCCTGAACAGCTCGTAAGACGCGCTTGTATATGTCGCTTGGTTTAGGTACATTCCGATTGGACTACAAGTTCAGAAATGTGGCTCCGCCACGGCGGTCTGAGCGGTTGTGGCACTCGGCCGCTGATTGGAAGGCAGCGGGCTCGAGGGATCGAATCCCGCTCGCGGCTGCTGCATTTCAGTGGAGGCGAAAGTGTTGAGGCCCGTGTGCTGAGCGATGTCAGTGCACCTTGAAGAACTCCAGGTGGTGGAAATAAGAAAATCCTCCGGTGGTGAAACTCATACGTTTAGCTTTTCTCATGTTAGAAATGAGGCACAGTTGCCATGTGGCGTCATCTTGAACCGCGTTTTTTTCGTCGTCCGACGGTGTGGTACCTGTCACCATCCTTTGTCAACAACCGATGCGGTTCTTAGAGCATCCGCGACATGGAGACACTTTCATGACCCACGTCCAACCGCTGGACATTTGCAAAACATGATTTCCACTTGGTGCAGATGTCTGGCGTATATGTCTGTGTAGCTGTTTGACAAGAAGTGACATTTGCGACACGAACACTGTACAAGTCATCCCGAGGAATTTTAGCTTAGCACTAGCAATTGAAATTACTCACAAAGGTCCAATAGACATAGCCTATATGAGGTAAATACAGCCACTTCGAGGCCCCGCTCCATAAAAATACTCACACTGATAGTGTTAATGGAATAGTAGTCACGAAGTAGCGTACCAGACTAGAAATATTCAGATAAACACCAAGGTGCTGATAGTTCTAAAGTTTATTGACAGCTAAGCATCAAGCGGATGCGGTTGCCACCATCATCCAGGTTAAACGTCTGAAAAGCATTAGACAAAAAGGACGTCAAAGTTTGGCAAGATATCAATAATATTTAGTAGTCTTTTTATATTAATATTTTGCTCGTGCACTGCCCATTTTAATTGAGAGAGAACTTGAGAAGTCTTAAAAAACACTCATATAAATCTGTGTGCAGGTAAGGCTAATAATTCGATATAACGATAGCGAAAGCGTGTTGTCTAAGACTCAATCGAAGACAATGAAAGCTGGTTGCTTGAGATGATGAGAAATCGCGACAAACTGAGTTCTGGTTGATAGAAGACATTGATAGAACCGGATTCACTGCAGCACGACAGTTCATGCACTTTCAAAGAAATACGGGCTTTCATTTAGAGGCCTCGCAACGCTTTCTTTCGTATTGCGTCACTGGTTAAGATACGTCAATATCAAATCATTCAGTCATAATTTAAGCGAAGCAACTTGCTCTTAAGGCATCTGTGGGTTCGTTTGTGTCGCATCCGTCCTCACCTCGCTTAGCCAGGGTGCACGTTAGCGGAGGCAGCGCCTCCGACGGCAGCCACTGTGGGAACGCCCCTGCAGCGACATAGCACTGCAACGTCGCTACTGAAGCCCTCCAACCACCATAGCGCTAGCCTCTACAGTAATGCGTCGGCATTACTACACCATTTCTCTTTACGCTAAGGAAGCAAGGGACATCATTTTGGTGCTGCTCATATGCCGCCCACTGTTTCCCTTGTATTTCTGTAGGTGGTAAGCCACTCTTGTCTCGAGTTCCTTGTTGGTGCTGTCGGGTGCATAGAAGCGAACCCTGGTCTTAACTCTAATGCTGTAACAATAGGGCTCAAAAGCTGTCCTGTGGGCAACCGCAGTGAGTTGCAGAGATCAGAAGTCAAGAAGCAAGTAATAGATAGCGTACAGTCCCCGAAGATAATGGAAGAATGATTTGTCGCGTGCTTCAGAAGTTCCGATAAGGTCACTGTTCTCTTCATGCAAAGATAAAATATATTCCGAGGCGCAACAAGAAACGGGGGAAACGAATATGAGTGCCGCTCGTCCTGTCCTTGTTGTCTTCTTTCTTGTGCATGCAGATTTCATGTCGAAAACGCACCAACTAGCCCACGAACACGTGTTAGTCATTTATAATTTGTCGCGCGCACATTTTACAACTGCAACGAAAAACGGTAGTTGGCATTCACACGTCCCAAAACGCGTGTCATTATAAAAATAAAATATTAAAATGCTTTGTTCCTTGCACTCAGCTCCTCACACTGTACTGCACCGAAAGATAAGTATCTTACGCACATGTTGGCGTATTATAAATCGGCGTTATAAATACAGAAGAAAAAGAAAATGGCAAACGCAGGCAGGGAAAGCCTTTCCCTCCTTGACCATCGGGCAGATGGTTATGTTGTGATCGTCAAATCAAGTTCTGCAGGCTTAAAATGACTCAACTGACGCAAGACAAATCGGGATCATTGGGAAAGGCATTTGTCTCACAGTGGGCGTAAAGGTGTTATGGCGATGATGATGATGGTCACGTTGATTGTTACTCACAGCAACAGCATTGAACTCTGGCATGGAAATCGGCGCTGCACGTGCCTTGTCGGCCGCCGAGCTTGCGGCATAATTTTTGAAAGAAATACACCATCTGTTGACTAAGTCACAGAGACCCGTCATGTCCGATATTGTCCACTGAGAGACAAAAGAAAAGAAAATAGCAATCTTATGTAAAATAAAAAAAAGATCATGACGCAGTAAAATATACATGCATCCATTGAGGCTAAAGCGCTACAAAAGCTGGCTGTCCATTTGATTTTTGGAACGGTATGTCATTTACTTTCGAGAATAAAACGATCTTAAATTATCATTTGATAAGAAACCACTGCAAACGTTAAATTACTTTTTGCAATCCCCTGCTGTTGATAGAGCGTAACAGCCACAACGGGTTGAAGTGCCCGAAAGAAAAGTAAAGAATCCTCAAGTAAACCAAAGCGATTCAAGTTAAGGCCCGTATTCATAAACCTTTATTCTTATCGCTTATTTTCCGTACCTTCCCTGTGCTATTATCATGCCTCATGAATAAATTAGTACGATATCTATAAACAACCCTTATGATAGTCTTTCGCACAGATTACCATTTTAGTCCCCTTAACGCGTCTTAATGTCACAGGGGCGATAAGGAAAACAAGCGATAAGGACAAGGTAGGTTTATGAATAAGAGCCTAAACGAAGGTGTAGAAGTACTGTAATTAGTGCATTAAGACTTCATCTTTCGTTTGTTTCATTTCATTTCATTTATTGTACCCTCAGGGCCGAAGCATTACAGAGGGGAGTGGTAAAAAACAGTAATACAATACTACAGGTAAAGCATAAGAAAACATAATGAACAACAACAACAAAAGAGGCAATAATAAAACTAATTAGTTACTGCTAGCTAAAGTTGTACGGAAACGTTCATTATCAGTGATGTCTGCGATGAGAGCAGGAAGGTGGTTCCAATCCTCACAAGTCCTAGGAAAAAATGAGTTATGGAAAGTGGAAGTCCTGCAAAAAGGAACTGCAACCTTATGTCTATGATCCAAGTGTGATGACAGATACTGAGGAGGTGAGATGAAGTCATCGTGTAATGAACGATGATGAAATATGCGGTGAAAAGGACACAAACGGTAAATTTTACGGCGGGATGATAATGATGGCAGTTGAAGGTCCGCTTTCATGCTTCGTATATGTCTGCTGTTACGTGTAAGCTCATGAAACATTCCTAATTAAGCTTACCAGCGACGCCTCCGAGGTCAGCAAGAAAGAGGCCTACGCTGGCAGAGCACACGAACGTATTGTTAGTATGGTGCGTGTTTGTTTAGAACTGAACTGATGAAAAAAGGAGAATGGTTGCCGAGCCGATACCCGGCATTTTCAAAGAGAACTCTTCCCCACCTCTTCATCCAACCTCCTTGTCGATTTAGCGTAACGATGCTCTTCTCACAGACGAATCCCGCTGGTTGAGTAACCGTTACGTGCATTCAGAGTTACGGGGTTACAGCCTTATACGCAGGCGACGGGAACAAGCTGCATCTGTTTAGCGCGGTAGCCGCGAAATACGAGACGCGCAATCGAATACATCACTTAGAAGATCAGTGACGACGGGAGGGCCGGTGCATCGAACCAGAAACTTCTGGCACAGGCTTAACTTACGAAGTGGTGTCCTAGGCCATGGAACGCTCCCTTTCTCGTACGACACATCCTTATGCCGTGAATCGTAGCTGATCTTGGGGTGGTCCTGGGAAACCAACGCAGTGTGGTGAGCTGCGCCACGTGCTTCCTCAGTACGGCAGAGTTTGGACGATATATAAGAGTCTTGATCGGGAATGAAAGGCAAAATGGCGCAAAAAAATGCTGCGATATCGTCTAACGTATACATTAGGGACTGTAGCCGGTGGCTCCATGGTTTGCCGCGTTGTGTGCGAATATGTGATCGAAGGCCGTCGACATGGCCCCGATTTTTGTGCCTTGAATTCGCCTGCATCGGAAGCACGGTTGTCAAAGTTCTGTTGGTGCGCTCGACGAGACTATGTATGCGGGTAGTACGGGGTCGCGTGACGAAACAGTTACAGAGAAGCTACCGCTACGTTAACTACAAACTGGCGAACTCCGTTGCTCGCAAACATGGCGGAGTCCATGACGCTATGCAGCAGAAGACAGGAGGAAGCTCGAAGCGTCGACAGCCATTGTAGCTGGCGTCGCTGCGGTTATAGTACAGCGCGTCAGGCGGCCGATGCCTTCTATAATACGTTGGTTCTCGTTCGGGGAGCGCGAGAGTGGGCCGAGGAGATCCACACCGACTACTCTTAAATGAGGCGATGGGACAGTCAAAGGGTGAAGGAGTCGCGTAGGGCGCTCTAGTAGTATAGTAGGGCGCTCTAATTGCAGTCACTTCTCACAACTGGCTGCTTACCTCTCTGTTTCCGTCGCATGCCAGTTCAGAATCGACCCTGAATGGGATAAGTCCTAGTGAAGCACATGTGACCAGCAATCGCGCCTGCGTGTATGGCACGGAGCTACGTTTGTTCTCGCGTTCTTACGGGCCACTAAGAGGAGGAGGGCTCCAGAAGCCCGATAGTTGTGTTTTAGAACAGGCCATTTTGGATAACAAAGCTATTGGTACCCGTCGGTTAAGGAGCATCAGCGAAGAGTGCGTACAACAGTGGTGGTTGCACTATCCTTCAGGGAAAGTGCGAATGTGGGTAAAAATAGTGTCGTTGACGGTGTCTAGCAACCCCTTCAAATTATCTCAATTACGAGCAGGTTTTGGCCCCGCCACAGTGGTCTAGTGGCTATGGTACTCGACTGCTGATCCGAAGGTCGCAGGATCGAATCCCCGCCGCGGTGGCTGCATTTGTTGCAGGTGAAATGTTGAGGCCCGTGTGCAGTGCGATGTCAGTGCACGTTAAAGAACCCCAGGTGGTCCAAATTTCCGGAGTCCTCCACTACGGCGTCTCTCATAATCAGAGCTGGTTTTGGGACGTTAAACCCCACAAATCAATTAATATCACGCAGTTTTTGGTAAAGACAGCCTCGAAAGACAGTCGGCTTCTGCACAATGGCGTCCACTCATGTCATGGACTTCATAGTCGAATTCTGGCAAGTGTTGTGCCCATCTAACAAGGCAGCCAGACGGGTCACGGAGGCCAACCAACTAGCATAGTGAATGGTGATCGGTAACGATGGTAAAGTGGTGCTCGTAGTAGCATGGACGTGACTTATAAACAGCAAAAACGGCGGGGCGCCCTTTCTCCGATGTACTTATGTCCTCGCATTGCCCAACGAACAGCTGGCGCGGACAACGGCGTAACAGAAATACTGGATGCGGTCGGCGCCAAGATCGATTCTAGTCACATCCTTGTGCACTTCTATCAAGGCAAAGGGTCAAACTGGCGCAAGATGGGTCCTGAAGAGAGCAGGAACTTTGGTTGACAAAACGGAATCGCAATCCTCTGTCCAGGTCAAATGGCCTTTGTCGCGCAGCAATGAAGTCGTAGGATAGACAATGCCAACGACGCTGGCCACCGACCGTCGGAACTACGAGCGAGGACCCAGGCAATTTCTTAGTTAGGTAGTGTGAAATTCCTAACTGTAGCGACCTTTGCTGGTTCTGGTGAGATACCGTACTTGTCCAGATGTGCAAGTACTAGCACCCCTTCCTGGCCAATTGACAATTAAGTTGAGGGTGAGGGCAGCTTGTTCACGGCAAGCTAAAACATGATGCTGTTGGTTGTGCTCTGCATATGATTGAAGATTCGAAAAGCCATGATGCGTAACGTACGTGTCAGGGCAGTCCCACGGTCAGAGTGGCTAAATTTACTCCAATATAGTTTAGAAGCAGAGATACCACCAGATCACGGGAAATTCGTTATGTCGAAGTGTATGTGCCCTCTTTTCCAGTCTGTAGTAATTTTCTTTGTAGCTAGTTGTCCATTCTCAATTGACGCCCGGGGCGCCAGAGGCTCGGTCGCTCAGACTTTGAGCGCCACCTCATTACCGGGAATTGTGGAGTGAGTGAAGCCCAGAAGTAGATATCTTGTTCCTGTCGTTGCACACAGGCATACGCAGCGTCTCTGGCGGAATGCTGCTTTTAGCCTTGTTAATTACTTCTGTACGTGAGTCGCTTAATTATTACCATTTCTTCAGAGCTGTCGGCCACCCATTTGGCAATGCCCGCTGCTGTGCCGCTTAAGCTTGATTCACGTGTGTCGTGCCGCTAGTGATGTATTCTTCATTGTGGTCCACTACCTTTCTACGAACCTCTGTCTCCGTTCATATCTGGCTGCGTCTGCGTAGACAACCTAAGGGGAGTTGTCATATTACTTTTTGTCGCGCGCACTATTTTGCCTTGTGACATTGCAATCTATGTGCATGTCCTTGAGTACTGGCGGTACGGTATTCACGTTTCGGGTATGATGCGGGAAGTCTAATTTAGGTCCAGCTTGGTTGGGGTATGTGATGCCCAGCGATTCTAAGACTTATCTACCCGTTTTGTCCTTTAGAGTCGCTCGAGTCACTCGAACCGAATTTCCTTTCCACGGAATCTGAATGTTTGTTTCCGTGACTCTCATAAGCGCAACGACTCGGGATCGTGAACATCACATGACCACTCTTTGTCATTTACAGTTCCCCTGCCATTGTAACTTACGCTCAACGCCGACCATGGTATCCTGCGGCACGCGCTTGTCAACGCTATCGTATTAATGTTGAAAGGGTACTTACGTTCTTTCGGAGCATCAGCGAAAGAGCCGACGAGTAAGAAGGAAATTACAAATAGGGTCTTCAGATTCATGACTGTAAGAAATGACGGTCCACTCATCATTTTGAGGCAGTCGCCAACACTCGTGGGATGAGCAGTCAGTCGTATGACGTGCGCATAATTTCTGAAATTGCTCAGGTATGCACATTACATGCTTAAATTGGTGTTGTGGCCAGCGAAACATGTATGTTCACTGACATCGTTGGACCTTCCCCCAGCCCCACGTCACGCAATTGCTTATGTAATGGCTTGGGGTAGGGGGATGTTTTAGGAGATGTGCAGCCCTCATCAAAACGTCAACGCCAGCGCCACTTCAGAACGCCACATCCATGAAATGGAGTCCTAATGGTCAAGGTGGACAACACCGACCTGACGTAGGCCTCTCGCGAAGGCATTTCAGTGTCCCAAAACGGGAAAGCAAGTTGTTAGCGTGACAGCGTTATCACGTACTTCAACAAAGCCATCAGTCTCATTCTCACATTACTGCGAACCGCAAGATTAAGACCCATATTCATAAACCTACCTTATCCTTATCTCCCCTGTGCCCTTATCATGCTTCGTTAACAGATTAGTACAGTATCTACAAGCAGGCCTTATGATAGTCTTTCACAATGACTACGATTATGGTGCCCTTAACGCATTTCATTGCACTGGAGTGATAAGGAAAACAAGCGACAAAGGTAAGGTTGGTTTATGAATACGGACCTGAGCGTCGCATGACTTACCAATAATCACGTTCTCTTGCAACGCTTTGTCGCATGTTTAGCTATTTGTCTTAATTAAAATATGAGTAGCCGTGTTCTGTTCTTGCGCACCATTGCTCGCATAACGCTGCCTTGGATAGTCGACGGAACTGTATCCTAAAAGCCGTTTTCGGTTCACTGATTCGACACAGCTGAACAAAACTTGAAAACGCTTGCATATTGCCCCGCCACTGCGGTCTATTGGATGTCACTCGGCAGATCCGAAGATTGCGGGGTGGAATCCTAGCCGGGCGGCTGCATTTCGACGGAGGCGAACTGTTGAGGGCCGCGTTCTGTGCGATGTCAGTGCACGCTAAAGAACCCCAGCTGGTCGAAATTTCCGGAGCCCCACCACTACGGCGTCTCTCATAATCATGTCGTGGTTTTGGGACGTAACACTTGAGAAATCGATGAAGCAGCGCTTGCGTACCCCAGTTTTACCACATTAATTATCTAATCTTAAGCTGTCTCTAGACCCTGGCGTGTGTGTAATCTTCTCATTTGCTAACAGGACCTACACGTTAAGATCAGATGCACTGAACCATAGGTTCATCTGGACAAATATTTACAAATTTTATTTTTTCGCTAGGTCGGTGACTGGTACTCATGATTGGCGGCGTATGTATGAGCTTTCCTAATATACAGTAATTCCCACGTTCCCGAACATATATTTCTGAATTATTGTTATTTCTGTCTTTTATTTCTTCTGCTGCTTCTTATTACAAATACATTTGCATTAGAGGGTGTACGAATTGCTTTCTACGAAAAACCGGATCGCGCTCTGCAGTATGTTGTGAATAAAAAGGTGCCCATGTTTACGTTGTGGACAGGGTGAAGCCAGGATGTGTCACTTAATTCTAACGGTCCATTGATTAGTGCTGTCCGTATTCGAGATACACATAGCGAGCCTTCCTAATTTTGGCATCTTTAAAAGGTTGTTCGAAAATGCGCTGACGAACAGATGATAAAATGCTGGCATTATCACTTATCGTTTAAATACGTGACAGGTGACTGAGGCAATGCATGGGGTAACTGAAAAACCAGGAGGAACGTGGGACGACCTTCACTTTTAGTAGTTGATTTCATAAAACCAAACTTACGATAGCAAAGGAATTCTTTCTGGTCTTGTCGAACAGTAGAGTACTACAAATAGCCAATTTACTAGAAAGATTTGATTCCAAATTAATGATAATTAGAGCTGTCAATATGTTCGCTTACTTACCGAAGCTTTCCGCACGTCTTTCGGCTAGTTCGCAGTGGGCATATTAGAACCTATCTACACGTGCTTATATAACAAAGCATAAATCTTATTCTGTCGTGTTCTCTGACTTTATTACGAAAAGTAAGATTAAACTTATAAGCACGAGAAAATATTGATGAGGCTAACACGCTAAGATGACAACGGTTAGATTGATCAAGTTATTAAGACAAAGGGATTCTGCTGGCAGACAAAAGAACGGGAACCGTCAAAGCACTTCCAAAGTCACATTTATTTTATCGTAATTTTCGTTTGCTTCTTGCTGTTTCCCGTGTTCTACAATGGACAAATCGCTCTTTCAGGTAAGCGCTTGCCGTACAGCGAGCGCACGTGGAAGCAGCCAATCCAAAGTCAGTGTTGAGGCGAGACACATTCTCACATGACCCCGCACCAGGAAGTTTCCCTATGGTCTTTAATTTTCGCAATGACTCCGCGAACCCACCTGGTGAAGAACGAAGCCATGTTCAGACAGTCGTGCTCGTTCTGCTCTTGCTGCCTTTGTCGCAATACCTATTCGGACAATATTGTGTTCTCATTCAACGCGGCGTTTGACACTTCGTCTAGCCTCATGAAATATAGGAGCCAGTGGACAGTACTTACTTCAACCTTTTGAACACTCGACCAGGCACCGCATGTCTACTTCTCTTTGCGATGCTGTGCACACAGTTGCGTTCCGTCGTAGTAATTCCATTGCTGAGGCAACATCTCTCTGAAATGCGTACTACACACGAGCACTTACCCTATCTCAACCTTTACTTTGGTTCAAAAAATAACTGAAGCGGCTGGTCTATCGTGCTTAGAATTTGTACGCTCAGCACAACTATTCTTTGCTTTCACCACTGAAATCCTTAAACATGTCATATGAAGTGACTGGCAGCACGCACTTGTTGCTTTGGGCAGAACGCCATTACTGAATTCAGCAGTCGAGAAACTTCAGCGCAGCGCTACTCAAAAGTCCAACATTCATGTCGAATATTGCAGACACCTCTGTTTACTTGAGCAGTCTTACGTGGCGGAGGAGCAGATTCTGAAGTTGCAAACAGCATCGGAAAACAATAGTGCGGATGAGAAGTTTTTGACACCGTGTCAGTCGAATTGCATGGTTACATAAACAGGGGCCCTGTGGTCATGTAGTGACGGGGGGGGGGGGCACTATGTTGTGCGTACTGCGTAGCTTTCGTTATTACACAAAAGAAGTAAATTATCGCACACTGGAACCACTTCCTCGGCACCAACAGAAGAGCTTGGCGACGCCTCGTATATGTTTCAGCGCATAATGAACACAACAATACACGATAGCTCGGCAACGGACGCGGAGCCTTGCGCCCGTAACGGCTTAAGGAAACAACGTCCCTTCCCAGTTAACTATACCACAACTGCCATGCTACCAGATGATGGCACGAATGCCATTACTCGACTGCCACCCCAAAAACGCGTGTTCGATCCCGGCCGCGGCGGTCGCGTTTTCGACGGAGGCGAAGATGCCAGAGGCCCGTGTACTGTGCGGTGTCTGTGAACGTTAAAGAACCCAGGTGGTCAAAATTTCCGGTCTTTCTCTGCTTCCTATCTATTTCAGTCCTCTTCTCCTTCCCCCACGGACGCTTAGCCGTGCTCCCGACATGGGCTGCAAAAGTTAGCGTCCTTTCCTTAACCAAAACCACAATAATTATCATCACCATGATCATCATCATCATCATCAACACCATCTCGGCCGCATTACGCAAGGCCGCATTCTATGGCTGGATCCTGTATCGTCGGTGTTCGGCACTTCGGCTTGTCCTCCTTCCGGCCGCGGCGGTTGAATTTTTGATGGCGGTGAAAATGTCAGAGGCCCAAGTACAGCGTGTTCTCAGGGATGATTGTGATGACGATAATTCATGTAGTT
>JABSTT010004194.1:0-23925 GCA_013339685.2 Hyalomma asiaticum | reverse complement strand
GCGAAACATTAATGTCCTGAAAACTGCCATCACCACAGCCACGGCTGAGAACAGAAAGTGCCCAACCAGGTGGTGGAAGTGAGGGGTTGGTTGGCAGCGCTCTATCAACCTGGCCATTCCCGCATTGGATAGGCAGGTATGAGCAATTCCAACCTTTACAGCCTTTGCGAAATTACACTCACTTGATATTCAATAACCAAAGCTAGTGGCTCTCACCTTTGCGTCTCTTGAGGGATAGCTGATGACTACTAGGATTCCATTAACAAGAAAGTGTTTTATGCCGTGGTCCACCACGACCCCGTACGTCACTACCGTAACAGATATGACGCAGAACATAAATAAAAAGAAAAATACTCAGAAACTAACTTCTGTTGATGCGCTGGGAATCGAACGGCAGCAGCCTGCTCCACGACGAAAGGTGGCCGGTGCTCTGCCAGTGCGCGCTAACGTCGCAGACTCCCGACGCTGTACGAACGCGCCTTATATTCCTTCTCTCTACGACGCTCTCGTCCGGCTGGGCGCGAGTGCATGCAGGCGCACATTTCCGGGAACGGTGCCGCCATCCAGGGAATGCGAAGTGAATCACTGCAGCTTTACTTCGCCTCTCCACACAGTTCCAGGCGCGTTTAAAAGTCCGCTTCGGTGCACGCGTGCATCAAAAAGAAGCGTGATAAGAACATAGCCTCGTTCGTACCAGCGTTCAGTGGGCGAGGCGGCAGCAAACCCGGCAACGGTGCTGAGCAATCGTTCTTCCTTCATTCCACAGGTTGCTGTCATTCTCGGAAACGAAGCTTCAACTAGCGCCTGCGCTTCTTCGACAACGCTGGTGGGTGTAGCCCACGACGTTGGCTGGCATCCACCGACACTTGGTGAAAGCAGCATCACTGATCCGCAAAGTTGTCCACACAGCACGAATCGGGATATCACCTCATCAGCTGTGACGTCAATGTCAAGTCACATGCCCCATCGGACAGCTATAAAAGCGCCCGACGAGCTGTACTTCAACCAGGGGCCGGACACTTCGACTAGTTTCGGTATTGGAAATAAGGCGTCCGCCATTGTTTTGGTAGGAAGCGAAAATTCAGCAACGTTTGCATGTGTGGCTTTATCTTTGCAACCTACGCAAGAATAAAGTAAAGTTATGCAATTATGTGTAGAAATAAAATGTGTGCTGGGGTATGTTCTTTTTTTTAACACCCAATATATTTATCCAGACGCTGCATTCGTTGCGCCGACGGGCGGCGCTTTCGCTCTTATCTCTGCTGCTGGCATTCCGTCCGTCTGCTTCTGCCGTTTTCACTGTGCACGTGTGGAATTTCTTTAAAGTGCCTTGAAGGTGAACATTTCGGTGTTTGTGAGTACGAACGCGCTCAAAATGTCGGCGAAACTAGGAAAAGGACACAAGGCGTGCTGCGGTGCTTTTTGGTGCCACAACTCGGGAAGAAGCAGCGCAGCGAAATTTTTCCATTTCCCAGCGGACGAAAGGTAAGCACACTTTTTGTTCGGTACGGAGAAGCGAGGGCTACCCTTATCAAATCAGCTACAGGGCGAACCAAAAGATTTCTGTTGGTGCTTTACAGTGGGTTTTTTGCTTGGCACTGCGCATTTTTCAGTAATGTAGCAAGCATGTAAAGCTACTTGTGGACAGTTTCTCGTGAGCCGATTGATGCCAGCTGACGCGCAGACGGGAATTTCGCTTCGGTATTGGTTTCGTTAGCGGTCGCTCTTAATTTCTTTTTCTTCGAGAAGAAATCGTGCATAGTATGTTCGCCGAATGCCCTTCTTCGACGAACTGGTTCGGCTTTAGAGCATTCCGACGACCAGTTCCTTGTAGCGACACTACCACACTTGAATGCCTAAGAAATGACCCCCAAAATCATTTACGTAGCAGTGACTGCTTACATTCCGTGTAACGTGAAGTTCGAGTTGCCTGCGCTAAGGCCAAGCTGCGCTTTGCTTTTGAACCTGTGACACATTCTTTTCTCCCTTTTTCACACTCTCCATATTAGGGTTGCTTTTACGTGTTGTTTATTGATTTCCATGGTGGTATTTGTTTCATTTTCTAGGTGTTACGTAGGGCGAAATTACGCCAGAAGGGCAGACCTCGAGGGACTCACACAGGAGCAACTGTACGACGGCTACTGCTTCTGTTCGGACCACTTCGCCGACAGTACCTTCGCGAACCCTACCAAAACAAAACACTTTAGCGCATTTCGATGTCTGCGAAAACAGCGTGCAAGGTATTGTCTTTGTGCAGACATTCATAGCTCACATTGTTGCGCTATAATTCACTGCTGCGAACACGAATTTTGAGATCTTGCACTTGATGTGGTGAAGTTGCACAAGTACTGATAGTACTCGGCATTCTTGCCACGCATACTTTCATTTTAATATCAAATGAGGAGGAAGAAGCTCCTTCTAGAAAAGTCAGAAATATTTTAGTAAGTCAAGAAAGCACGCTGTGCCACAAGCGCGTGTACCAGCAAAGTTAAGGCGCCTTCGAAAGTGAAATGACAAATTACCTCCAGCCAATTAGAAAACTAATAGTACAGCTCAGATTTGTTCTATGCTTCCAACATTATGCACGGAGCTGAGCTTATGAGCTCTATAAAATAAATGCTTTATATGATTCAGGCATATTAGAGGAATGTCTTGAAAACCGGTCAGAGTAGGCTTGTTCTGAGCTATCTGCCCAGGCTGATTCATTAAATGCTGTAGATCTGAGTTACTTTTGTGAACATTTTTCCGTGTACTAAAGGTGCGCCTTCTGTAATGCCTTTGCGCATGATTCTGTCCTAGCCCAGTTTCCAATGATGATTAGCCATCGACTCGTACCTATGCGGCATTTTTTCTTCTCAATGGAAAGCTCTCTCTACAGGGTGTCATTTGTTGTTTGATGTTGTAGGATTGTGATACTCATGCCTAACTGTGTTAGAATACACGGGCATTACAAATTGCGAGGAATAAATGCAATGTACTGCTGCAAAATTTTATAATGATGCCCTGTTAGCAATGCTACAACTTTGAACGAGGGTTTATGCGACGTATCGAGAAACATAGCCAAGTGTTAAAACGTAAATATAATTTGCTCAGTATGTAATGGTACATTAGCACAAGCTGAGTTATATAGAAAGTTAGCTTGCTATAGAAGGTTATTTCGGCCAGCAAGCTTCATAGAAAAAGTGGCTGGTAGTGTTGGGCTCAACGTGCAGGTCATCTGCACTGCATGATCAGTTCATTATTGATTGATTTGTGGGGTTTAACGTCCCAAAACCAGCTCTGATTATGAGAGACGCCGTAGTGGAGGTCTCCGGAAATTTCGACCACCTGGGGTTCTTTAACGTGCACTGACATCGCACAGCACACGGGCCTCAACATTTCGCCTCCATCGAAATGCAGCCGCCGCGGCCGGGATTCGATCCCGCGACCCTCGGATCAGCAGCCGAGTACCATAGCCACTAGACCACCGTGGCGGGGCGACCAGTTCATTATTCACAAGCGTGTTACTATGAACCGTCGTTTCTAGGGAATTGTGTACAGCCAACAAACGTGGTGACCCCTGCAGCGATATTCGGTATACGATGAATTGTGTGAAGACTTCTCTTATGCTTGTGTAACCGATACAGAATGCGAACATTTGTATTTATCGTACGAGATACACTGCTCTGTGCTATTGTGGCATCTACTGAGTTTTATAGTTTGCAATACGTTGCTAATAAAATGAGTGAATAAACCACCATTTTCTGACTACACCGTTTTCCTGCTCAGACAAAACTGTCACGCTTCAAGGCTTGCTGGCTCGTGCGCATTGAAACGAGAAATATTTACAAACAAATGTTCTGTGGATGTGCTGAAAGTCCGAGAAAATAGCAAACGAAAGTTGACGAAAACAAGATATGCAGCAGCAACGCAACCTGAAAAAAAAATTGCAAGCGGTCGTGCGCTCGTCGAGCGCATAGCAGACGACAAGCAGCTCGGCGCTTCCTCCTCTCTCATCAACAAAAGCGTTGCCATAGCAGCATCAGCAATTTTTTTATTGTTTTTGGTTTCACAGTTTGGCCTACCAAACACTAGGGGACAAATTGGCGCTAGTGGTGCTATTATCGTTTACCTGGGGTGTATACTAGCTGACCTAGCCCTGCTTCAACAGTGGGCGAGGCGGCAGCAAACCCGGCAACATGCTGAGCAGTCCTTTTTGCTTCATGCTACAGGCTAGTAGATACATACCAACGTGCGCTTACCTGTCAGATAACCAGTTTTTGCTGCTGCTTCTGCTCTTCCCGCTGTGTGTTAATTATTTTTGTCTAGCATAATTAGAGCTTTAATCAGATCTTTCGGTTTGCGGAGACGTAGAATAAAATTGAGATCCATCAGTGAAAGACCTCTTCATGAACTGCTAAAAGGGCAAAGTAAAATTCTTTCAATTATACAGGACATACAGGTAGCGCGAAATGAAATGCAAACGAACCTATCAAAGTTAACAGAAAGAACTGATGACATCGAACGACGATTGGGTAGTTTTAAGTTTGCTGAGCTCTAAAGTAGGCAACATCGAATCATCGATAACGAACTTCGCGGAACAGCTCGCTAAAGTTACTGAACATGTTGATGACTTAGAGAACAGAAGCAGGAGAAATAGCCTAATAATTTATGGCTTGCATGAAGCTAAAGATAAGACAACACAAGACTTTGAACGGAAAGTAAAAGACGAAGCATTTAAGAAAAAACTAGGCATCAACATAACCGGCATTGAATGGTGCCTCAGGATCGGAAGAAAAGGCGAAAATACAACCCGTCCAGTGATTCTTAAATTTCTTGACTTCCGAGAAAAGAGTGCCCTGTTTAAAGCATCACATAAACTAAAAGATAGTGAATTGTCACTATCTGAAGACTTTTCTAGGCGAGTACGAGACACACGGATGCATTTATGGGAGAGTCCTCAGAACGAAAGGCAGAAAAACATAGAAGTAAAGCTGGTTTACGATAAGTTGAGCATTGACGGGGCTTTGTTTGGCTGGGATGCTGAAAAAAAAATCCCGTTATAAGCTACAGAAATCAGGTACTCGAAACTGACAGTCTGAGCCCAAGCGTGGCCCTTTAGGAATACTTAATGTAAATTGTAGGAGCGCGATAAAGAAGCGTACATAGTTATAGGGAATTCTTTTGCCGTATAACCGAGATATCGTTATCCTGACAGCAACCTGGTTAAGTGACGAAATATATGACAGCGAATTCATTCCACTTGGGTATGACACATTCAGAAAGGACAGGGGTAGCAGGCGTGGCGGTGTAGCCATCTTATTCAAGGCGAACATTAAGCTGGTGCAAATGCCTGATTTAGTAGATATTGAATGCATTTTTTCTAAGGCCTACCATGAAAATGTTAGATATATTACAGCTGCTCTGTACACACTTCCTAGTTCTGGTGTTTGTTTTTGACGTTTTGGATTATTTAAAGCTATGCATGAGCCAGCACATGAAACCAAGTGACCGTATTATTCTTTCTGGAGATTCAACTTGCCAAACGTTGATTGGGCCACGTTGTCACTCAAAAGTGATAACGACAGTTTAGGAGAAGCCATGCTTGACATTGCCTTTTCTTTTAATTTATCACAATTAGTTTATACATATACCAGAATACAGGGTGGTTCTGAATAAATTCTGAATCAATTCGGGATGTCTTCTTTGTAAGTCGGAGCTTAAGTAGTCAATCAGCGTGCGATGTATTTTCCGGTATATCGGATCACGAGGTTGTGTTATTAACAATAAATAATATGAATCGGAAAGACAACTGTAATGCTGTCCGTTTCCGCAAATTCTCCAGAGCTGATGATGTTTCCATTGTAGACGTACACGCTTTTGGATTCTTTTTCAGAAAATGTTGTGGACCTACATGAATTGTGGAAACGCCTTAAGTGTATTGTTAATGACTCCATTGAAAATATGTACCAACTATTCTTAAGAAAAAGGTATCCATGGCTTGCTCGGGAGACTCTGAGATTGAAAAGACAGCTAAAGAGGTTAAAAAATAAAATGAAAAAAACAAGCAGTGTTTCATCAAATGAACGAGAGAAATTTCTCTGTCTTTCATCTAAGCTTCGGATCCAACTATCTACTGATGAACAACGTTACTATGGAGAATTGTGGCCTAAATTCATCACGGCACCTCCAGGGAAATTTTCGCGGGAGGTGTCACCGAAACATTACCAATACGATGGATTCAAAGTTGATGGTGTTCACTTTTATGATGAAAAAAAATTCCTAACCCACTTAATCAGCATTTTAACTCCGTTGCAAAGGGCGTTTATTGAAGGCTGGAGTCAGGCCCGACCGGTAGCTTGTTCAACGGCTGGAAGCACGAGACCCGAGAGCGAGCGGCGAGGACGAGCAGTTCGCGTTAGGTCCAGACCACGGTGTAAGAATAACTTATTCTTACACCGTGGTCCAGACCCACTAGATCACACTGGAGAGCCTGCCCCACTCTAGCGTTCGTTACTTTTCGCTAGAATTACCCCCGGGATGCAAAGGGAGCCGTCCGGCGACCTAGCAGTTCGTTACTATGAGTGGATCATAGTACGGCTTGAGGCGCTCGACGTTGACAATGTCGCGTCCACGACGGCGCATGTCCGAAGACGGGTCGACGGGTTCAATCACGTAGTTGACAGGTGATGCGCGTTCAACAACTCGATAGGGGCCTTCATACTTTGGCAGTAACTTTGAGGAGAGGCCAGACGCAGCGGTAGGAATGGAGAGCCACTCCAGCGCTCCAGGGAGGAAGGTCGGTGCAGAGGTAGGGTTGCCGCGAATGCTCTTCTGACGCTCTTGGTCGTTGGACGTAAAGGCCCGTGCGAGGTCGCGGCACTCCTCGGCGTACCTCACTGTGTCAGATATGGGCGCATACTCAGAAGTATGTGGGCGGTACGGTAGAATTGTGTCCATAGTGTGCGACGGGTGCCGACCGTACAGTAAAAAATAGGGTGAAAAGCCCGTGGTGCTCTGCGTAGCGGTGTTGTACACGTAGGTCACAAATCATAGAATGATGTCCCAATTCGTGCGGTCCGAGGCGACGTACATTGAAGGAATGTCGCCGAGCGTGCGGTTGAAGCGCTCAGTAAGCCCATTGGTTTGAGGGTGGTACGCCGTAGTCGTACGGTGAACGACGTGGCACTCTTTAAGAATAGCTTCAACGACTTCAGAAAGGAAGACACGACCGCGATCACTGAGTAGCTCCTGGGGTGGCCCGTGACGTAAGATGAACCGATGAAGCAAGAAGGAGGCAACGTCGCGCGCTGTAGCTGCCGGAAGCGCAGCAGTTTCAGCGTATCGCGTGAGGTGGTCAACTGCCACAATAACCCAGCGCTTTCCAGCAGCTGTCATGGGAAGGGACCCGTACAAATCAATGCCGACCCGCCCAAAGGGCCTGCTAGGACAAGGTAAAGGCTGCAGACCCGGCGGCGAAAGGCGAGGTGGAGATTTCCGGCGCTGGCAATCGGCGCAAGAGCGTACGAAAGCGTACGAACTTCTGAACGTAGCGGTACATTCCGCGCCAGTAATACCGCTTTGAAGGCGTTATTAGGTCTTGAATATGCCGGGGTTTGCGCACTGTGGATCGGTGTGGAAAGCCGTGCATATTTCGGAACGCCGGCTGCGAGGTACTACTAATAGCCACTGGCAGCCGTCGGGGCTGTAATTGCGGCGGTGGAGGAGGTCGTCGTGAATGGCGAAATCTTGAGCTTGACGGCGCTTTGCGCGAGTGGTTGGTGTCGATGGATCAGACAGCAAGCCTATTACGAGGCAATCCACGGGTCCTTGCGCTGCTCGGCGGCGATGGTGTCAAGGTCAATAGAAGAAACAGTAACCTCGGGTACTGAGCAGCGAGCATTGTCGTCAGCCAAGGGAGAGCGCGAGAGGGCATCGGCGTCCGAATGTTGTCGTCCACTGCGGTACAGCACGCGGATATTGTGTGTCCTGCAGGCGAAGTGCCCAACGTGCAAGACGGCCGGAGGTATCCTTTAATGACGACAGCCAACAAAGGGCGTGGTGGTCCGTGACGACATCAAATGGGCGACCATACAAGTAAGGTCGGAACTTTGCAAGAGCCCGTATGATCGCCAGGCATTCTTTTTCCGTGAAGGTGTAATTGGTCTCGGCTTTAGTAAGCGTTCGACTTGCGTATGCCACAACATATATTCAGGGAACCCTGGTTTGCGCTGCGCAAGGACAGCGCCAAGGCCCGCACTGCTAGAGTCCGTGTGTACCTCGGTAGGAGCCGTGGGATCGTAGTGGCGCTGTATGGGAGGAGACGTCAACAAACGACGGACCTTTAGGAAAGCGTCGTCGCATTCTGACGAGCACGAGTCGAGGGGCCCGTTACTTCCGAGGAGCTTCGTTAGCGGCGATATGATGGCGGCGAAATTCCGAATGAAGCGTCGAAAGTAGGAGCACAGCCCTACGAAGTTGCGCAGTTCTTTGACAGACTTCGGTTTGGGGAACTCGGCCATGGCCCGAAGCTTGGCTGGATCGGGGAGAATTCCGTCCTTGGACACGACGTAGCCTGGTATTGTTAGCTGCCATGCCGCAAATCGGTATTTCTTTAAATTAAGTTGTAGGTCGGCGTCCCTCAAACGCGTCAAAACATGTCGCAAGCGTTGGAGATGCATAGAGAAGTCCGGAGCGAAAACAACAACGTCGTCGAGGTAGCACAAGCATGTGTGCCATTTCAAGTTGCGCAGAAGGGTGTCCATCATGCGCTCAAAGGTAGCGGGTGCATTACACAGTCCAAACGGCGTGGCGTTGAATTCGTACAAGCCTTCGGGCGTGACAAAGGCTGTCTTCGGTCGAGCGTCGTCAGCCATCGTTACTTGCCAGTATCCTGACTGCAAATCGAGGGATGAAAAGAATTCTGCTCCTTGCAGGCTGTCAATCGCTTCGTCAATTCGCGGTAGTGGATAGACGTCCTTACGAGTGATATTGTTGAGCCGCCGGTAGTCCACACAGAACCGTAGAGAACCATCCTTCTTCGCAACGAGAACGACAGGAGACGCCCAGGGGCTGTTCGAAGGTCGAATAACGTCGCGTCGAAGCATGTCGTCGACTTGCTCGTTGATTACTCGACGTTCTGCGGGAGATACGCGGTATGGACGTTGCCGCAGTGGCGGGTGGCTGCCAGTGTCGATGTTGTGCGTGACAGTGGACGTGCGGCCGAGAGAAGCTTGTGCAACATCGAAAGAAGAACGAAATTCTTCTAGCAGGCCCAGACGCTGGGAACGTTGGGCCGGCGTAAGATCGTCAGCAATGGAGGACCCAAATACATCAACGGGTGACGAATCGGAAGTCGAAACAGCATTAAGCGCGCTCGAACTGGAACAGTCCATGTCGTCGGGCGTGTCGATAACTTGTGTGTCTTCCAGGGGTTCCTCCCTGCCGAGACATTCCCCTCGTATCAACACAACTATCTACGGGGATGGGTTGGTTACAAAAATCGCGGCGTTGGCCTGAGTGAGCTGCGCGGTCGCAAAAGGCACCAGCAAGCCTTTCCTAGTGGAGACGCGCTCAGATGGCGAAAGGAGTGCAACGGTGTCGGCGAGATCAGCGCAGTAGACCGACACAGCCGTTGTCGAGTTAGGAGGCACACTGGTGTCGTCTCGGATGAGTAGCTTGTACGAAGCCGATGGTTCGCTTGCCGGCGTCAAGTCTGAAAACGGGGAGAGTTCTAGCTCGGCAGACGCGCAATGAATGACGGCGTCGTGGCGCGGAAGAAAATCCCATCCCAGGATGATGTCGTGAGAGCACGGAGAAATTATGATGAATTTGATAGCATACCGAGTGTCCTGAATGACGACGCGGGCTGTGCGAACTGCTGTAGGGCGAATACTTCGGGCACTAGCTGTACGGAGGGAGAGCCCATAAAGTGGCGTCGTCACTTTTCGTAGTAAACGGCTAAAGGGGCGCCCACACTACCGGCAAGCTCGCCGTAACGGCGCGCCGGCCTCCGGAGGTTGGAGACGGCAGCCGAGCGAGCGCTGTCCACACTGCACACCGGCGCGTTTCACCGGCGCAGCAGTCACGTGACACGAACAGACGGCGACGTTGTGCGCGCTTCGAGTCTCGCACAGTCGCTGCATGATCGTGTGGAGGCGACGTTTCACTCGCTTTGCGTTGTCTATGCGTCGACGCCGGGAACTTAGTCGGGGCTGCTTTTTTGTGTGACAAATTGTGAAGCTGTGGCGCCTGATGACGGCATGAACACGGATATATCGTAACGACGGTGGATGTAATCACCTGGTGTGCTGCCTCCTACTACGACATCGGCGTACTCTTTAGGCACGACATCGAATGTTTGAAATGGAACCAAGCTGGATATATCGAAACGTCGACGACCGTTCAAGTTTAGTTCTGCTGCTCGACTTGATTGAAAAACAGCGCTGTGCGTGCAGTAAGTGGTGTTGTCAAGCGGTGTGTTCTATACATGCAGGAAAGTGCTGATCGCAAAAACAAAACCACGTGCATCTGTGTGTTCGTGTCGTATTGTAGGTCTGTGTGAGCCACGATTGCGCACTGAAAGGTAAGTGCCACACGTGCTAGTGCGCTGTCTCCTAGCATGCTGTCTCTTGCGGGCTAGAGCGACCAGTTTGCTTTTTTGCCGGCGCCACACCGGTGGCCGCTTCATGTGGTCCAATCGTCTTCAAATCTAATTTTTTGCCGCCGATCACTTGCTCTTCTGAATTTCGTAATAGCATGGTGACGTACAGCAAATACTGTTTCCAGCACCCCGAGCACAATATCGCGGCGCGGGCAATTCCAATGTTAAAATGCGCATGTACTTTTCGTGTAAATAAATTCTTGATCAACATTATTTATCTGTCTGTATATTTGTAATCTGGGTTTATTTTATCCTAATAAAACGGGTACAAACGTCTCTGAAACACTCGTCGTGTGGAATTTTCTTTTGCGAAGTCGAGGATCGGGTACGAAGAAAAGAAAAAATGCGAACCGCTGCCAGGCTGACGACGCCGTCTCGGCGGCTCGCGAGTACGGTCATAGCAACCAATCCTCGGTCGCCGATTGGTCACATCGTCGCCGGCGGCCGGCACCAGCCGCCGGCTGCCGGACACTTTGGGTCTCGGCACGAAATCCTCCGGCAAGCTCTCCGGCGAGGAATACTTACCATTTTGAGGACTATCGCCGTCGCCCGGCGAGTTCAGAACGGCGAACGGCAAGCTGCTTTGCCGGTAGTGTGGGCGCCCCTTCAGTCTTGCGTCCATGACTCATACGGCGGCTCCAGTGTCTACAAGGGCTGATGCACGAACACCGTCGACAAACACGTCTATTACGTTCGATGGGCTGCGCTGAGGGCTTTCACAGTTCGATAGCATCGCAGCCCTTGCCTCATGGACTGCGACGACTAGTTTTCCTGGTCACGGGCGACCGCACGTGGCCGCATAGGTGACAAGGAGCGGCGTCGTGGAGACGGCGACCGGCGGGTAGACGGAGCAGCTCGCAAAGGAGGTCACATAGGCGGAGGTGGGTCGTAATACAGACGGCTGGACCGGCTGGCGACGGGTGATGCGACTCAAGTCGGCTGCACGCGATCGCAGTAACGTGCGACGTGTCCGGCGTAACCACACGCAAAGCAGATGGGACGGTTGTGGAGGTGCGCCATCGGTTCGCTGGGGCAGGTCCCACCCATGTCGCAGGACGCGATGGACGGGGCGGCTGCTGATACGACTGCATGCTGGACTGCAGCCGGGCCCTAGGAATGACTTCGGCGTACGGAGGCTGCACACCCATTTCGAAAGACGGAGGTCTAGCGACAACTTGGGCGTAACTAAGTGGGACAGCAGCAGGAATAGGTTGAGGCGGCGTGGCTACAACTGGAGCATGACTGAGTGGTGCAGGGGCCGGAGGGTATTGGTGGTATTCAGCCATTACCCCTGCGATTTCCTGCTCAATCTCTCGGCGAAGCGGAGGCAGAAGTGTGGTCGACGGCTGTTCAACATGCTGCGGTTGAGCAAAGGACAGCAGAGAGAACTGGCGTGGAACTTCCTCGCGCACGAATGCCTTGACTTCCGCGAGCAATGCGGAATGGTCACAAGTGGCCGACAAGCCACCTAGATCGGCGTCGCGTGATGTAGGGCGACGGGTCATCAACCGCTGTCGACGCAGCTCCTCGTAACTTTGGCACAGCGTTATGACCTTGGCCACAGTGCGAGGGTTTTTGGCGAGCAGCATGGTGATGGCGTCATCATCGATAGCTTTCATGATGTTCTTGATCTTTTCAGACTCCAACATGGTCGCGTTGGCCTTCTTGCACAAGTCGAGGATATCTTCTATATAACTCGTGAAGGACTCACCGGCCTGCTGAGATCGTTCGCGTAAGCGCTGCTCTGCTTGCAGCTTACGAACGGCAGGGCGACCGAACACGTCGACATGGCGGTCTTGAAGTCGGACCACGTCAGGAAATCTGATGCGTGGTTGTTATACCACAGACTCGCCACACCCGCGAGGTAGAATATCAAGTTGCTCAGCTTTCCTGCCTCGTCCCACCTATTGGGCACGCTCACGCGCTCATAAATCGTGAGCCAGTCCTCCACGTCGGTCCCATCCGCGCCAGTGAGGACAGGCGGGTCTCGGACACCGGGACATGCGGTCGGTGCGGGCGGAGGCGTTTGCTGGGCGCCGTCCTGAGGCATGGTAGACGGCACTGTGCGGGAGCGATGTTCCAGGGGCATAAAAAGAGGCCGAAGTTGTTGTGACGGTACCCAGACACTCTCCACCAATTGTAAAGGGCGTTTATTGAAGGCTGGCGTCAGGCTTGACCGGTAGCTTGTTCAACGGCTGGAAGCACGAGCCCGGAGAGCAAGCGGCGAGCACGAGCAGTGCGCGTTAGGTCCCGACCCACTAGATCACATTGGAGAGCCTGCCCCGCTATAGGGTTCGTTACTTTTCGCTACACCGTTTCTTCTTGTTATGATGGTGTGTTACCTGTTTTAGAGAACTTTTTGCCCCCTATTCCTGATGTGTTAATAAGTGAACAAGGCATCTTCCACATGCTTTTAAAAGTTGATGAAACGAAAAGCTCGGGCCCAGATGATATACCCAACGCTTTCCTAAGAAGGTATGCCGAATGTGTTTAGAAATACTTGTACATTGTGATTTTACGTTCCTTAGAAGAAGGCCAACTCACGAATTACTGGAGAACAGCCCGAGCGATACCACTCCATAACAGCGGTGCCAAACAGTGTATAAGAACTACTGACCGACATCTTTATTGTCTAGCAGCTTCAGAATATTGCAGCACATTATACACAAATATATCGTGGAATTTTTAGATGCCAGTAACATCTTGACAGTATGCCAGCGCGGATTTCGGAAAGGGTACTAAACTTGAACACAGCTAGTTGCTACCATCCATGATGTTGCCGTAGCAGTGAATGAAGTTATACTAATTGATTCAATCTTTATGGACTTTTCGGAAGCTTTCGACAAAGTATCACACAGTAAATTATCATTTAAATTACGTAGTGTACTAAGCAATTATCGAATGGTTAACTGGATTTCAGCGAACCTAAAGAATCACCACCAGGTAATTGCATTTAAAGGCCATGAATCTAACCACCTATCAGTGCAATCAGGTGTCCGGCAGGGATCGGTCCAGGGGCAACTCCTTTTTCTTGTATATACAAAGGACACACTAAAAGATATCTGTGCCAAAATAAGACTGTACTCGGGCAACTGTGTTCTCTACAGGGAGGTTAATGACCAATCGATAAGGCACTATTGAACAATGATTTTCAGCGTGTTGCTTCATGGTGTAAGTGGTGGCAGATGTCTACAAACTTGGACAAGACAGTTTTCATGCGGATAACTCGAAAGAAAATGCCCCTAATGTTTGTAATTGTACATGTAATTTCAACAATCTGAGTTTGTGTGAAGTGTCTGAATACAAATATCTTGGGCTATGGATATTGAACGATCTTAGGTGGAATAAACATATTCGTCACGTTACAGCTGATGCTTACGGGAAATTCTTTTTAAGGAGAACGCTAACTCTGGCTACCCCTGCTGTAAGAAGATCGGCATACAATTCCATTGTCCTACCAGTCTTAGACTATGCTGCTGTAATATGGGACCTGTATACAAAAGGTAATATTCTGAAACTAGAAAATGTCCAAAAAAGAGCCATACAATTCATTTATAGCGATTTTCGACGCAGTTCAGTAAGTAGACTGCAACCTCGCGCAAACCTAATGCCGTTAGCCGAAAGAAACCGCTCATCACTTTTAAAATTTTTATAACAGTTAGTTAAGGGGCTCTAGAACGTCAATGTAAGCGAAGGGACTTCGTTCTCTTTGGGATACTCTACGCGTCAAAGTCATAAACTAACAATCACTCCTTTCCGTTCTCACAACGACTGTTTCTAGTATTCTTTTGTTCCACTAACAGTCAGAGACTGAAATAACCTTAGCAGCAACATCACTCAAGCAGATCCTTTGTCAGCATTTCCATCCTTTCTTGGTGGCTGAAACATAATTGCTTATTTTTTCATAGTTACTGTATGTATTACATCACCGTTGCCTGTTTCTCTGTTTCATTTGCACATTTGCTAAATGCTTTGTTAAATATTTGAACCTAGTCTTTTGTTGAGGCCCGTGTGCTGTGCGATGTCAGTGCACGTTAAAGAACCCCAGGTGGTCGAAATTTCCGGAGCCCTCCACTACGGCGTCTCTCATAATCAGAACTGGTTTTGGGACGTTAAACCCCACATAACAACAACAACAACCTAGTCTTTAGTATGTGTGTGTGCATGTCACGGAATGATATTGCCTCGTGGTGGAATATAGGTGAAGGTTTACGGTATCCCTGGACGTGAGAAGTTAGGAGCGCTTCCACCGCTCCAGACACGTCAAAAGCTCTCGACCCTTTTCGGAGAAAACAAGGAGGAGATGGTTTTCTGAGCTGGGAAGCTCCAACTTGAGGCTTTCTCACGCGAGCCCCCGGCGTGATTCTTGAAGCCCCAAACGCGGCTTTTGGACCAGCAATGCAAGGAAGGACAGCGGGGCACCGTTTAGCGGGGTATGGCCGCGTGCGGACGTACGCTATTGTGTGGTCGGCGGCGTCCGTGTCCATAGAGGACGACTACGTATACCTTTTTGTGACCGGCGAAGAAGGGACCCCCGCGACTCGGACACTAATAACCTATCAATCAGGCGAGTTGAATGAAAATACCTACTCGGCGACCACGAGAAAGGATTTGGCGATCCCTCTCTCCAGTGCATTAATTGCGAGAGGGATATTTTGGGCGGAGCAAGAAATACAATGCCGAAGCAATTGTCTCACAAACACGCCCCGATTCCGCAGACAGCGAATCAGGGAAAACTTGTGAGTATTTACGCGAGGAGCATTGAGAGCCACGAGGTTCTAGTCGCTTGGCTGACATGGCGTAGAAGCCGATCATCCTATCCCTTCTAGAAGTTGTTAGCGTGGCTTTGCACCGGCTGGCCACCTAACCTTAGCCGCTTCGCCTAGTTGAGATGCGCGCTTACCGTCTGCAACGTAGGCATCGGGACTTCAGCTTGAGTTCCAACTTCTCGAGTTTGCCATCAAGCACTAGCTCCCCGGAAACATCAGCGCTGCAACTCCGTCGACCTCAACGCTGTGCCGTACCAGACTGTGCCGCACCAGACCGTCGTGGACCCTTCAACACTGCCGGTCATCACCACGTATGCCATCTCATGTTTATACCTCTGAACTTCTTGAACTTTCGTTAACTTTTGTAGATTAGATTTCTGTATTGCTGATATTGCCCCGCTTACAAGTTTGTTAGTTACTTTTCTTAGTGGTTTGTTATTGTCGAATGCTAGTGTTTGTAAAGCTCTATAATCGCTGTTGTTAGTTTGAGTCAAGTTGATTGATTTGATTGATTGATTTGTGGGTTTTTTTTGTTGATATGAGATTAGGAGATGTTGGCGCACAAATAAGGCGCCGGCTACTCCTTGGCTCCTGGGTTGGTCCGTACAACAAGCATGGTTGCTAAGCAGTATGCGAAGCAGTCTGGCATAATCACAAGAACAGTGGTTCCGTCAGAACAGTAACGAAGAAACACTCGCAAAGTATACGTATATAAGTTCAAACACATGACAGTACTTTCGAGTAAAAGTCTCTAATATACATAAGAATGTCACTGGCACAAAAACGTCCATAGCCAGTCAGAGGCACAAAAACGTCCATAGTCAGTCACAGGCACATGGTCGTGTAAAGCAATCACCAGATATTGAATAACATATCCATATAGTACTCTTTGAAATTGCGCTAATAAAGTCCAGCAATGCCGCTTTGTTCTAAAAACGTTTTCAGTGCTTTTAACGCGTTTTTTTTTTTGCAAGGCCATCGTCGGCCATGGACCCAGAAGTTTCTTTAAACTGAATGGCCGACGGTCCAGTGTCATCAGGGCTGCTTTTAGTCGATGCCTTGGTTCGTCGTGATTTGGGCAATCTAGGAGCAGGTGACTTATCTCTTCGTCTTGAAACCCACAATCACAGTCGGGAGTTCTAGCACGGCCAATTTTGTGTAGGAAATGCTTTGTGTAGGCAGTACCTAATCTTAACCGATGAATGAGGGTTTCCATACTTCTCTCTAAAGATAATGATATTCTGAGTTCAATAAACGGATCGATATGATACAAGTCACAACTTTTGGAATTTTGATCAAACCATGTGCTTCTGCTCATTTTGAAAGATGTTGTCTTTAAAACGCAGCGCAATTCATTTTTCGACAACGGGAGGGAGACCGTGGCCTCCTTGTGATGTGCTTGTCGTGCTGCATCATCGGCTGCTGTGTTACCGGGAATGTTGCAGTGGCCTGGTATCCACTGAAATACTACGTCGTGTTTCGCTTGGTTTGCTCTTGAGAGTTCTTTAAGTATCTCATATATTATACTCTCGCTGGTCATTTGTGCTTTTGTGCTGCGCAGGGATGTTAGAGCTGCCTGTGAATCACTAAATATTACCCATCTTTGCGAATCTCTCACAGATGTTATAAATTTGATGGCACACAGGATAGCAAATAGTTCGGCCGTTGTGGGGTTTAAGGTCCCAAAACCAGCTCTGATTATGAGAGGCGTCGTAGTGGAGGTCTCCCGAAATTTCGACCACCTGGGGTTCTTTAACGTGCACTGACATCGCACAGCACACGGGCCTCAACATTTCGCGTCCATCGAAATGCAGCCGCCGCGGCCGGGATTCGATCCCGCGACCTTCGGATCTGCAGCCGAGTGCCATAACCACTAGACCACCGCGGCGGGGCAGTTTGAGTGTAGTTTTGCCTTGTATTCTTCGCTGCCCCATCGAGCTAGATTAAATTTTGTTGTTTTGTTTCCGCAACCACGACTCCGACCCTTTCACTCTGTCTGCTTGCCTACGGAGCGAGCTAAATTGCCGTCGTTCCCTTCGCCGACTTCGCGCCGGGAAGCTTCAACGACGGCCCAGTAAACAGTGTGTGTGTGTTCTTTTTCTGTTTTTAGTATTGCAATCCCAAGCACGGCAACAACGTTGATGGGTCAATGTGGCGCAAGTATATATGATTGACATCTTTGTGGCGTGGCCTTTACTATGGACTGTGTCATGTCATTACGTAAACTACTTCATGGACACAAAAACGAAGTACACCGACCAATAAAAGCATAAAAGGAAACGACGTTTCGGCTTCTCTGCGGAAGCCTTGTTCACAATGAGGCCAAACAGCAAGAAAAGTCTGTTAAATAGGTTTAAGGACGTGACGCAAGCACCGCGCGTAGGACGAGAGAAGGCTTCCATCATTTCGATTCAGTGTTCGTTTTGTAGATTGTATCTCGAGTGATTCGAGATACAGGCGTGACTTCCAGTTTCTTTCCTTCCCGATGGTACATACTCGCGTTTGTCCAGTCAATTGTGTGACCGGTCGTAGTGCGTGTTCGGCTAGTGCATTAGACGTCACCTTCTTCTTTTACACATCGTTCTGATGCTGGCGCATGCGCTGTCTGAAGTTGCCGGTTACCCCTATATAAACACTTTCGCAATCCGCACAAGGGATTTTGTATACCACATCAGGAAAGGCTTCTTTCGGTAGCTTGTCTTTCACACTTACGAGTGATTGCCTTAACTTGCGTACAGGCGCGTGGGCAACTTCAAAGTCGTAGCTACGCAATAGTCGTAATAAGGTCTCGCTTATCCCGGGCACATAACAGGAGCGCGTTTCTTCTGTCTGATGCTGGCAGGCTGGGAGGAGGCACACAAACGATGTTCCACCGCGTTAATAAAGGCTGACGGGTAACTGCACTTCGAAAGATCCTCCCGAAATGTCTTAACATCAGCGGTCAGGTCTTCCGGACTGGTGCAAATGCGATTCGCACGATCTAACAATGAAGCAACCACAGACCTCTTGTGAGTGTCGGGATGGACACACCTGAAGTTCGGGTACCTGCCAGTGTGCGTGCCTTTCCTGTAAACGCTGAAGAATAGCACCCCATTGTTCCTTTTAACGTGAACATCCAAGAAAGGTAGCCTCTGGTTAGCTTCCAGTTCTACGGTGAACTGAATGGAATTGGTTTGATGGTTTAGGTGCGTCGTGAAGGCATCCAGAGCAGAACGCTTGATGACACAAAAACAATCATCAACACAGCGTAGGAAAAATCTTGGACGAGGGCTGAAAGAAGCGAGAGCCCGATTTTCCAGCCATTCCATTGTGAGGTTCGCCCCAGTAACTGAGATAGAGGCACCCATGGGTGTACCGTGAACTTGCTTATATACGACCTTATCAAAGCAGAAGTAGGTCTTGGCAAGGCAAAAGGTGAGCAGTTTCCTCAAGTCGGGGATATCGAACGGCGTCCTTTCCGCTAGAAGCGGATCAGCGTCAAGAGCAGCAACGCACGAATGGAAAGCGGAGAAGGAAATAAGATGGATATAAGACTGAAAGTGACGCACCTCTTCGCTTGCTTGCGGCAGCCGACATCGAGATACCTCCTGGCCTTCAGCGGATTGTTGCCATCACGTCTGAGGTCATTGACACAGGCGACGTGCTCGCTCATCCATCTGCACGCTGGCTAGCAACAGGCATTGTTTTCGCCACAGGCCTGGTTCGGTTTGCCAATGGCTCAGCACATCTCTGCGGGACAAATCCGACATGAAAAAAGGTCCTTATTCCTAAAGGCGCTACACGGCCAAGAGAGCACCAAGACTGTGGCATGTAAATCATGTCACTCATGACATTACTAGCTTGCACCAGTGGATCCGAATCTCTGTCGTTTCCCTCGAGACAGCTTCATCTGCAGCTCCTTCTGTTGCAACTTCCGCTCCTCCCTCTACTCTTTCCGCTGCCATTAGCTCAGACCTGACGCCTCTAGAGTCAGAGCAGTTACGAGCTTTATTGCAAAAACATAAATCATTGTTTGACGTGCACTCGGCTCCATTGGGGCAGACTCCCATTACCACGTATCGGATAGAGACAGACGGCGGATCCATCGTGAGTCGTCGACCGTGTCGCGTATCGCTCGCAGAACGAAAAGTCATCGATGGAAACGTCGCCGACATGTTACAACGCAATATAATACGTCCATCTACCAGTCCTTGGTCATCCCCTGTTGTTCTTCTACAGACAAAAAACGGCTGTGTGCGTTTTTTGCGTCGATTACCGCTCACTCAAAAAGATAAAGCGCAAGGATGTGTACCTGATGCAACGAATTGATGATGCCTTGGATTCCCTGCAGGGTGCCGAGTACTTCTCAAGTCTTGATTTACGGTCGGGTTACTGGCAGATACGCATGCACTAGAATGATAAAGAAAAAACGGCCTTTTCTACGCCAGATGGCCTCTACGAGTTCAACATCATGCCATTCGGCCTCTGTAATGCTCCCGCAACATTCGAACGCATGATTGATACCGTTCTCCGCGGGCTGAAATGGAAGACTTGCTTGTGCTATTTGGACGATATTGTTATTTTTTTCATCAACGTTCTTAAGCACTTGCAACGTCTGGACGAAGCTTTTACGTGTCTCGCCAACGCCGGCCTTCAGCTGCACACCAAAAAGTGCCGTTTTGCCAGCAAGAGCATCAAGGTGTTGGGCCACATTGTGAGCAAGGATGGAATTCGTCCTGACCTTGACAAGGTTTCGGCAGTTGAGCATTTCCCTCGTCCTGAAAAGGCCAAAATTTGCGAAGTTTCTTGGGCCTCGCATTTTATTTTCGGAGATTCATTCGAGACTTCGCCTCCATCGCTGCACCTTTGCACAAGTTACTTGCTGCTCGTGTAGCCTTTTCCTGGTCTCCAGAATGTGAATCGGCGTTCACACATCTTAAGCGCGCACTTACGTCTGAACCAGTACTTCGACACTTCGATGACGCCGCACCTACACTCTTGCATACAGACGCAAGCGGTCACGGTATTCTTGGTATTATCTTACAGTGCGACGAGTCTTCACGTGAAAGAGTCGTCGCGTACGCAAGCCGCGTACTGAAAAATGTTGAGAAAAATTATACCATCACTGAGCAGGAATACCTAGCTGTCGTTTGGTCTGTCCAGAAGTTCCGGCCTTACCTTCACGGCCGCCATTTTACAATCGTGACGGACCATCATGCCTTGTGCTGGCTCTCGACGCTCAAGAACTTGTTCGGACGCTTCGGTCGTTGGATACTTCGCCTGCAAGAATACGACTTCACGATTGTGTATAAAAGCGGCAGAAAACATATGGACGCAGACGCTCTCTCTGGCTGTCCTCTGCCTACGACACCATGCAGTGCTCATTCGGATCACTTCCGTGACACGACCTCGTGTCCTCCGTCCTTAGAGTCGCTGGATCCCATGCCCCCGGACAACCACCAACCATTTACTTCTTATCAGCTTTCGGACGCTTATTGTCGACATCATAGACCCTCTTCAAGGAGCTTCCCTTCCTCCTAATGCCCGCCTTCGTCGCCAGTTGGCACAGTTTAAGCTCGATGACAGCGTTCTATACCGCCATGTCTACCACCTCGGTCACCTTGGTGTTCAGAAAACCTATGACCGCATCGAAGATCAGTTCGACTGGCCTGGCTTATCTAATAGTGTGGCGCGGTATGTCGCTCCCTGCACACTCTGCCAACGTCGAAAGCTCCCTACATCCGCTCCGACCGGACAGCTTCAGCCGCTACCTTGCCCCTCGCAACCATTCGAAGTCCTCGGTGTTGATCTGTACGGTCCTCTTCCGGGCACGCTGAATGGTCAACGATGGATTGTCGCAGCCGTCGACCACTTGACACGGTATGCCGAAACAGCCGGCGTGAGTTCCGCCTCCGCATCCGAGGTCGCTGAATTTATCCTCCACGCCATAATTCTGCGCCACGGTGCTCCTCGCGTCATCCTGAGCGACCGCGGAAAAGCATTCCTGTCGCAACTCGTAGACGAAATCCTCAGAGCATCTGTAACCACACACAAGACAACATCCAGCTACCATCCGCAGACCAATGGCTGAACCGAACGATTTCATCGAACACTTTCCGACATGATAAGCATCTACATACGACCGGACCACAAGAACTGGGACACACTTTTACCCTTCTCGACATTCGCGTATAACACCGCCGTCCAACGCACAACCGGCTACTCGCCCTTCTATCTTGTCTACGGCCGTTCGCCCTCATCCTTCCTTGACGCATCTTTCTTCGCTGCGCCCATCAGAGTCCCTTCGTCCTCCTGTGAGGAATACGTCTCCCGTCTCCAGCGTTCTCGCCAGCTCGCCCGCATCAACACCGAAGCGAATAAACAGGATCGCAATAATTGCTAGGACGCCAGTCGTCGCATGGTATTTTTCCGCCCAGGCGACGAAGTGCTCCTCAGGGCACCAATCCGGATTCCTGGATTGTGCGACAAGTTTCAATTTCGTTTCAGCGGCCCCTACACCGTGTTGGTCCAGACGTCTCCTGTAACTATCGTGTGACACCCGTTGTCGCTCCAACTGACCGTCGCTGCCGTTCTACAGAAATCGTTCACGTTTCGCGCATGAAGCCTTTCGCAAGGCGGTCGCCGTCCCTTTAAGCTGCAGCCAGGCTGGCCGCTCTCGCGCCGGGGAAATTAGTGTGGGCACTGGATGCGCTATTCTTCGTCATCTGGCCCCGCCACGGTGGTCTAGTGGCTAAGGTACTCGGCTGCTGATCCGAGGGTCGCGGGATCGAATCCCGGCCGCGGCGGCTGCATTTCGATGGAGGCGAAATGTTGAGGCCCGTGTGCTGTGCGATGTCAGTGCACGTTAAAGAACCCCAGGTGGTCTAAATTTCCGGAGCCCTCCACTACGGCGTCTCTCATAATCAGAACTGGTTTTGGGACGTTAAACCCCACAAAACAACATCTTCGTCATCTGCACATAATCATCATCACATGGGTTTCTTCTTCATCGATTGTGTGTTGTCACCTCGCGTCTCATCTATCCTTTGGGCTCGGCCGGTTCGCCGCATCATCCAGGCCTAATAAATACCCCGTGGTGACTGCATCGTCACAATATTGGTATGTAAAATCTGCAAAATAAAAAAAAAAGATTAACGCAAGGACGACTGTATAGCATGTTATGCACAATTGAAAAGTAATATCTTATGTCTGCAGGAGCGTTGAGGCTCATCAAAGGGCCCATGGTCTGTGGTGTGTTCCATAACTTCGACATTCATTTATCCCGGCCGACTGAGCGTGAAGACAATATCGTGGAGACAATACTTTCACAGATAGCAAAGAAAAAGAGCTCATGAAAATTCTACCAAAGACACATTCGTTTTCTCGTCACTAATACAAAGGTCCTTCACTTGCGCACACTAATAGTTCAGTGATAATTCTAACATAGTGTAACGATGCCGCGATGCTGCGTAAAACTGCGGCAATACTTAATATATCTTTTATGAGTCCATTTATGCATTGATTCCTACGCCTTCCTGGAAAACTGTAACTCTGGAAAACCCCCTGAATATCGTAGCATTTTATGTATTTTGTATTTATGGTTTTCTCACCAACACTTACATATTTACTATGTGATAAGGAAGCTCGACGTGGTTGTGGACGAGGAGGTCGGACTGGCAGACACGATGGTGTCTAGGCTTAACCAGCCCGGGCAGCAAAATCACCTTTAGCTCGCGCCCCATTATAGCATTGGCGATCCGGCTGCGGAGCTGTAGTGGATGCGCTTCTTCGGTACATCTTTCCACCTCCCTGGAGACGGAGCCACTCCGGTGGGCTAAGGCACCGTGAGAACAAGCGGTTCGTTATATTCTTTTAGGCGATCTACGTGCACAGTCTCGCGGCCGCGATGGCGCATATCCGAGGTTGGTGTGACTGGCTCGACGACGTAGTTGACGGGAGAAGTTTGCTGCAGGACACGATAAGGGCCATGATACTTCGAGGAAAACTTCGGGGTGATACCTGGCGTAGAAGGAAAGGGCACCCACAGCCAGACGAGAGAGCCGGGTGGAAACTGGCGGTTTGGCAGGCCATCGTCACGGCGAAATTTCTGCAGGGCTTGTTGTTGGGTGGTAAGGGAGCGAGCTAGTCGGCGACATTCTTCAGCATATCGAGCAGCTTCGTAAACCGGTGTGGCCTCGGATGAGTCGGGACGGTAGGGCAGGATAGTGTCGATCGGTGATGATGATTCTCGACCATAAAGCAAAAAGAAAGGGTAAAAGCCGGCAGTCGCCTGAGGCGCCGTATTATAGGCGTACGTTGCATACGGAAGAATGACGTCCCAGTCGGTGTGGTTGGAGGCGACGTACATCGAGACCATGTCGCCGAGAGTTCGGTTAATGTGCTCGGTCAGACCGTTTGTTTGTGGGTGATAGGCGGTGGTGCAGCGGTGAATGATACGGCATTCAGCAAGGAGATTTTCAACCACATCCGCTAGAAAGACACGGCCTCGGTCGCTGAGGAGTTCGCGTGGTGCCC